>OZ014443.1:10075902-10251494 GCA_963966035.1 Acleris laterana | reverse complement strand
AGAAGAATAATTGTGGTAAATATATTGAACAAACGTGTTGCTTAAGAGTTTATATACAAGACACACCCACTAATGAAGAGCTAACCTATATGCGATGTTTATACCGTAAAATGCCTTTTCAATTTAATAGAAGACAAATCATTATAATTTCGATAAAATTACTTAAAATTATAATGTTAAAAATTATGAATTACTACAAATGACATTTTGATTTTAATTTCGTGTTATTATTTAACAATCCGCCATATTAACGTAGCTTAATTTTGTTTGTAATTTTTTTATTATTTAATATTTTTTCCGGATTAAATATACGTAATATAAAAAAGTATTCTCTGGCGAATCGTCAGTTATTGCTCGATTGTTAGTACCTACTTTGGAACCTAGTGGCCTTATGAATATATTTCCAGTGGTGATTGCAGCATTCGTTCTAGCTTTATTGTTGGACGCTGTTTGATGTCGCTTTAAGAATTAGACTGATTTAGCTTAAGCGTTAACGTATACTTTAGTTAAATTTTAGTGTATAAGGCGAACGTACGACAATTCGAACGAATCTTACACTGTTAAAAATGCTGTCTATGGATGTTTAAAGTTAGTTCTGTTTGTAGTTCTTGTTGTGTGTCCCCCCCCCTAGCTTAATCACGTGAATGAGATATCTATTAGAGTTATTTTGTTTAATTACAGTTATCTGTATAATTGTTAAATATTTGAAATTGACAAGTAAGGTGTTCAGAATTTATAATAAAATTGTCAGTAGCAATATTATTGTGTATCGCTAATTGTCGCGACTTATAATGTGATTCACAGCTGTGTGACAGTTCTCAAATTCATCATAAGTATACAACACTAGAAATGCAATCTGTTTTTACTGTTTATATAAAGTTGGAGCAAACTACTCCACTCCAGGAAAAATATTAAAATCTGAGCTTTATAAGTCGTGTGAAATACATTGTTAACAAACGCATGGTGCATGCTGGTGTTCCAGCCCCCTATTTCACCATCGTGATAATGACAGGTGACAGGTGATAATTCCGTATACATTGCAAAGTTAACAAACTTTCACATCAGTGGGATTTATATCAGCTGCACCATGTATAGTCAGGGTAAAAAAGGTCCGTCACTTCTGGACCTTAACAGCGTTGAAATAGAGTCGAAAAGTGACGAACCTTTTTTTACCCTGACTGTACACTGAAATTTCACCTGTCACCTGTCATTGTCAGGATGGTGAAATAGGGGGCTGGAGTGTCATTTCTTCTTTTCACGATTTGTACGGAGTGTATTTTAAACCAGCGGGTCACTTAATTGGTCCCAACTGTGTGTTGTTTTTTTTATACACAATTAGCATCCTAGACTTCAATTATGCCTTAAAGTCAAGCTTGACATGTTTTTGTGTGTCAGTTGGTTAAACAGTTTTCATATATTGTTAGCGGTCAGTAAATACCTAGGGCTGTATTCCACTTTGTTTTAGCCATCTTGCTTTTGCCGTATCATATTTTTGACGTTATGGTAGTTTTTATTCAATCGAGAGTAAGAACCACTATTAACGAACATTATAATTACGACATAGAAGCGAGGACTAAAACAAATTAAAGTAAAGAACCTGCGCAGACGTTTTACACAAGTCATAGGTACAATCAAATCCAAAGAATTAATCAGGCATTATAATACAAACGCCGAGTTACTCCCCGACGACCACGCCCCCCTCTCCGAAGTATTCAATGTGCCAAATTGTAAAATATCAGATTTACTTAATTACAAGACTTGTACAGTTATAATGTTTATTATGTTAATGTAAATAAAACTAGTTTTCTTATCTCACGTAAGTTTTCTTTTCAGATTATGAATTTATCGATCCTTACGTGAGGTTCGAATGTAATAATTTCAATTTTAAGTTAACATAATTATTATAAAAACCGGATCATGAAACAGGAAAACATCTCGAATACTTATTTTTATACACTCGCGGTCAAATAATTTGGGTCAGAGTGCGTTTTTCATACAAACGAGGCTATTTCGAAGCCTTGGTTCCTCGCCAGGGGATGCTTGTAGTGAAATCTGATGATGGATACCCCGAGCATCGATACAGGACTTCCAGAGTGCCTAGGACACCCAACTGATTGAATCTGCGGCTAACGCCGGAATTGTGCATCTTCAGAAAAACATCTAAAATGACAATAAAATGTAAGGAAATCCAAATGCTGGCCCAAACTCTCTCACTGTGGTGTCAACTGATTGTGCTATCAGTTAGGTATCTTGAGAACTTTTGACCTCCTCTATTGAACCTTGGAGTATCCACCATTAAACCTCACTCAAAACAACCCCTGGCTAGGAACCAAGGCTTCGAAATAGCCTCGTTTGTATGAAAAACGCACTCTGACCCGAATTATTTGACCGCGAGTGTAGTTATTCAAAAACGAAAACTTGTTTATTTTCTTTTTGTGCAAAATTGATATATTATTTATCTGCAAAACGTCACAACATTTATGTACTTTGTGTAAATAAATTTTAAGTTTATATACATACACTGTACAACTGGTTTTATTCGATTTATTACTGAAATCATTATGGATTAACTCGTTTACTGCGTATTTCCTTTATTACCTAGGGAGTTTTTTTGGATCTGGTGACAAGAATTCTCAGTGACTGCCCCACGGCACTACTAAACCGCACTACTGACCAAAATTAGTATCATAAATATGAGGTAGGTTTAGGTTATGTTAGTTCTTCAGCAGGCCCGGAGGGCCAAACTAACCAGAAATAGGAGCTCTGCGAGAGCAGAGCTCCGTCGACTCCGTTAAATTTGAATTAGAAATTATTTATGATACTAATTTTGGTCAGTAGTGCGGTTTAGTAGTGCAGTGGGGAAGGAGGGGAATTCTCACGCCTATGAAATGAAATAAATCCACCCAAATGAAATTATTCATAACTAGTACCCGCGACTCCGTCTGCCCAGAAAAATAAAACATAGTCTGTGTTAGTCAGGGATAATGTAGCATTCGAATCATGAAAGAACTTTTGAAATCGGTCGAGTAATTTTTGAGTTTATTTACAAACATAAAAAGATACAAATCTTTCTTTATAATATTAGAGTAGAATTTTTTTAATTCTCGTCTCCTCGCCACTCCAGGGAAATGCACCTTAACACGTCAAAAGTAATATGGTTTTACAGTAAAACAACCGATATGGCTTACAGGGGCCCGTTTCACAAAAAGTATTAGTCTAATAATATTAGTGTTTTGTCTCATTTTTTAGTTGTATTTATGAGACAAAACACTAATATTATTAGACTAATACTTTTTGTGAAACGGGCCCCAGCTGTACCCGAACAGATGTCATTTTTTTCGAAGCGCGGCACAGTGTTCCCTTGGACCTCATTTTGAGACAGGGTTATATTATTAGATAATTGAATAGAGGAATATGTCACAAATGCAACAGTGAAACTCTCGCGTGGCTCACTATCATAGTTTTGGAGAAATTGCAATTTAAAGAAAAAGTCCCGGAATTTTAAGAAAATCTATATATATATATATTACGGAAAGTACGCATATGAATATTAATTTTGCACTGTGATATAAGAGGTCTAGTATACGGCTAAATAATACACTTATCGCGACTTGGCTAGGGCTTGTCAGTTTTAAGATAATCGCGGAAATAGTAAAATTGTCTTTATGTTTTAAAAAAGAATATCTTTAGTAGTCTAAATTTTTTTTGGTTTTGTAACATAGCCACAGTTATGGACTACTTACACACAAAAAACGGAATTCAAAAATCGCGGTCTTTCGGAGATATCATTTGTTTAAGACTTCCCGGTTTCCGGGATTTTCAATATTTTTTGGCGACATTCAAAAGTACCGCATAAACAGCTGGCATGTGTTATTATTTTGTATACATTTAGAAATTATGAAGTAGTTACGTATTTTTTATGTCATGTCATATTATGTATTTCTAACTTCATTTTCTTTGATCAAAGTAATTTTCACTTGTGGTCCTAAGATAGTCGAAAACATACTATACAAGACTTATTCCATAGAGCGTTAGAATCATCGGATCCGGTCGTATCATATACAAGGCTGAATAGACGACAAAAAAACATAAAACGCATACCTCTACCCCCTCCTGTCATTGAAATGTTGAAACCATATGAAAATAATTACGATGATGACGACGAAAATGACAACGGGAGCGTAAGGTGTACAGAAACCGATGAAAGTGAATTTGCATCTATTCTGACAAATGAAAATGATACATTTACAATAGAAAATTAAAATTAAAAGTAGTAGTAAATTTTTACCAAAATCCCGGAAACCGGGAAGTCTTAAACAAATGATATCTCCGAAAGTCCGCGATTTTTGAATTCCGTTTTTTGTGTGTAAGTAGTCCATAACTGTGGCTATGTTACAAAACCAAAAAAAATTTAGACTACTAAAGATATTGTTTTTTAAAACATAAAGAAAATTTTACTATTTCCGCGATTATCTTAAAACTGACAAGCCCTAGCCAAGTCGCGATAAGTGTATTATTTAGCCGTATACTAGACCTCTTATATCACAGTGCAAAATTAATATTCATATGCGTACTTTCCGTAATATATATATATCGCACGTTTAATCAAACAAAGAATTAACTCAAAACAAAATTCAGTTTTAGATAAAACTCTACTTTCAAAAGTTAGGGTTAAAATTCGAATGTATTTCTATTTAGAGATATTTCTTTGTTTGATTAAACGTGCGATATATTGATTTTCTTAAAATTCCGGGACTTTTTCTTTAAATTGCAATTTCTCCAAAACTATGATAGTGAGCCACGCGAGAGTTTCACTGTTGCATTTGTGACATATTCCTCTATTCAATCATCTAATAATATAACCCTGTCTCAAAATGAGGTCCAAGGGAACACTGTGCGCGGGAATCAATATGCATTATACACGCGTTGCGCGGTTGTATTCTGTGCTATTATTGGTTATTAGTGACGCCATGTTGAAGCGCCCGCGTGTCATTCACTCAGCCATCAAACGTGCGTGAGTGAGATGGAAAAAAAAAGCAATTTAATTTGCACCTTATAACTATTACGTACTAGTCTGATCGTGGGTTTTAATCATGCTTTCGGAAATCATCCGAATCGTTGTTCGTGTCTGCGCGAACGAAGATTCAAGACACGCCATATCGGATGTTTTCTACTGTACCGTGTTATATAGAGGCCCTGTCAGATGTGTCAGTACCTACACGATTTTCGAAAACGGCCAAAATGTAGAATTGACATAATCCTCGACGCGACCGTCCGGCATGCGGCAGCTTGAGTCAATCCTAATCAAATTTCGATGATAATAACGATCGAAGAATGCATTTTACTAAGAAGTTACCAACAAACCGTTTCACGGACGCTTGTAACTTGTATTACAAGCGGAAATCTCTTTACAACAATATGCATTGAAAAGAGGACTTTCCACTTGTAATACAAGTTACAAGCTTTTGTGAAAAAGGCCCCTGGAGATTTTAACGCGCCTTGTGTCGCGAGGTTGTTTACCAGAATTATCGGAAAGCCGTTTTGTAAAGATAGACCTCATAATGGTAGCGATATAGATGGGACTTGAATATTTTAACTATAGTTTCTTTCGTATACAAGTTCCAGCTTTGTCTTATTTCCCTATATTCAAACCGCGTACAGATAAAGCTTGCTTCAGATTAATACTTGACACATTTTGACTTGTTAAATGTCAAATTTTAACCCGAAGTAACCCTTATCTGTCCGCGGTTTATAGGAACCCGACATTAGCCAGAATTTATATTTCCGTTTATGGATGGTCAACAAAATGGTAGGTAGGACGAGTTAGGGCGCGTACACAGCGATCCGTTTTACAGGTCCGTTATTTGATGGCGTATGTAGTTGTATGAGCGAGTTCACACACAACACAGGATTCCGGATCCAGTAAAAAATAAGACGAGAAGAAGAGAGATAACAAGATCAGTTAAGAAGGATCCTTTAAAATCGGACGTTCTGTGTACGCGCCCTTACGAGTAGCAAAATTCTAATTGTACAGCAGAAGCTATTAGACATTAAATAAAAGAGGTAAGTATGTAGTTATAGTTTATTGCATTTGATTTTGTAGTTGGATGTTTGAATCAGTGTTATCTGTAACCTATCAGTGGTTATCGGTTATTTGACTGATCGGTTTTGGGACTCACGGTATGCCTGAAACAATCATTAAATAGGTGTTTAATCAAGTGTAAAACACAATTACATTGAAGGAAGCCTGATTAAAATATATAAACGTCATGTGGATAGCCTCCTAAAAAGTAATACCTGCAGGGTACTACATAGGTACATACGAGTACACATATCTTCACGCCTTCATTCCCAGAGTGGGGTAGGCAGAGCTACAGAATTACCAACTCTTAAAACTTTTTAGTAACCACATTAGGTACTAATGACTCAATCCAGGATGATGATAATGATGACGATGATGATGATAATGATGATGATGCTGAGACTGCGTCGAGGCAAAGGCGCGGCGGAGGAGAGATTAATAAGGCGTGGCGTGCCAGGGACGCGTAAATGTGCCCACGCCGCAACGCAGCGACATTTTGTAATTTTGGCTTTATCGTTGAAATTATTAATAATAACAAGTGTAGCCGCCCGCGCCTCGATTCTTTCTTTTCTTTCTTTATATCTAGTAGAGCCACAGACCTAGTGAGTAGAGCGTACCTACCCATATTGCTCCAATGTATAAAATCGAATCAATAAGAAGGCGTGCATGCTTTTGTGACCCAATAAAAAATAAAAGAGGACCACGCCTTGATCGTGCTGCAACGCCTTTACCTTGACTTAACAGTGAGTGGCTTTCCTAAAAATTTGTTTCCGCCGCGGAAACTCATGGCCAGCTAACGAGGCGATTAAGTTCTATAAACCAAAAGTGAATACGTCAACGGACCCTCACCATTCCGTTCCTTGCAATCTTTTAGCGCCTGGCTGAATGCCTGGCACTCGCTCAGGCTATCATGGTTGGTGGCGCATTGCAGAAACGTGGCAATCTCGTACGCGCAGGGTCCCGTCGGTGCTTGGGAATGATCGAAGTCCCTCGGGACCACCTGCTGCACCTCATGTCTCCGCGGCCCGGCGAACAAGCTGGTGATGGCTTCACCGGCTAAATGGCCCTGGTAACACAGTTATAGGCGGCCTTAGGGGGCAAATACCGAAAACATGCAAGACCTTAAATTAAACCCGGTTTACAAATGTACAATGTGTACTATAGTATAGGTAATATTATCCCTAAGGCTCCACGAGTTCCAGAGCGGCCACTGCATCCGTTAAGGCTAGGGCACTCTAAATTACACACTACAAGCGGCGTAAGGTAAAGGCGTGACATTTTGTATGAGAAAGTTTTCATGCGGCACCGTTCGCTCGCACAAAATGTCGCTGCTTATTTGTAATTTAGGCCTTATCTTCATCAACATATAAATATAACATATATTTGTTACGTTTGCCAATAAGGATATTCTCTACATTGTCTGAAAAAACAGTTTTTTATGAAACCAAAAATTAAGAAGAAGCCCTAAAGTAACGCCGTAGCTCACATTGAATGTAGGAAGCTTAAGTGGGATTATACATTGCTCTTAAAACGGTTGCCTGTTAAGGCTGAAGAGTTTTCCGAAAAAAAAGTGAGGAAGCCCTGTAGGGCTAACAAGATTTACCACTACATAAGCCTGGTTTAAAACTGCGTTTTACTGCACGTTTTTTTATACTAATATAATTAAACGTTTCGTTTGAAAATACGGTAAATTTGTGTAAAAAAAACTTGCCTATAGGTAGTGTCGGTCAGAAATGTGCTCTACCACACCACACTACGATTGAAGTTCATTTGCACGTCATGATACATCAAGTTCAATTTTCCTTTGCAATAATATTATGACAGTGACAAGTGTTAACCTTACCGATAATTAGATCTCACAGACAAACTTTTGTCAAAATTGATAGACACTTCCATGGCCGACCGTACAATGTCATGTAAAGGCAGGTTATCTTTTGTTACTTATAAGTACATAAAAATTGTTAAAATTATGGTAAGTACATAAAATGGTGCAAAGGATGGGATCTCCTAGAAAGATGAAGAATACTTGCGACAGAAGACCCCGGTCTTCCATAAATTGTGAGAGTGTGTGTATGTGTGAGTGTTTGTGTGTGTATCTTGTGTTTTATTGGTAGTAGAGATTGAAGATTTATATCATCGTATTACTTTATCGGAGTCAATCTGGCTATTTTCGCAGCAACTTTCGAAAGCGTCACTCTTTTTTTTTCCCTAAAAAAGGGAACGTCGTACGTTTTAAGTCAAAGGCAACAGTTATTATTATATGTGACTGCACCGGCCAAAAAAAAGGAAATTTAACCCCAATAAGAATAACAATACGATGTCGAACTTAACATACTTGAAACAACAATAAAACACAGGTTAAAGGTTCAGCATAACTTACAAGGCAGGTAACTGTTACTGTGCTACTACTTGGTGATTTGCATTTCTAGATCACATGTAGAAGTAAATACTCGTATAATATAGTTGTACGGTTTACGGTACAATACAACTGCAGTTCTGAAATGGGGCTAAGTACAGAGGGGTTATTATGACATAACTATGCAGTTCATTTTACAGTGAGTGTAAGGGACAGAGCTCTGTCCATTTCTCTCAGCGTAAACAGAATTGCATAACTATGTCATAATAACCCCCCAGGTAAATTATAATCGGTAAAACTGTATAGCTTTTGTAAATAACAGCTAACGTAAAGTTGACAATCGATAACATCTCAAAAGCAATATAGTTTTACCGATTAGAGTAGGTACAGTCAAGGGCAAAAATATGTATACTTACACTTTAGTACCTACCTTGTCTATTTACGTCATATTTGAACTGCCATTATGAACTGTCACAGTGGTTAAAGTGACAAGGTACTAAAGTGTATACATATTTTTGCCCTTGACTGTACCTAGAACCTGTGTATTTTGATTATATGTGCAGCATACCTAGAATACTTTTTCGCCTAAGTAATTGTTCCTAGCTTCCGATCGAAAAACGAAACATGCGTATTCTATGCTACCTATAAAAAGACGATGTACCTACCTAGCAGGGAAACGCTTGTGATGAATAGTAATACCTAAGTGCCCATCAGTTAAACGCTTTTTGTATTGAGGTAAGATTTCCTTTGTCCTCATACACAGGAAATCCTGCTCTTAAAAGACGATACAATGTTTCTTAAATATGTAGGCAATTTAAATACACATCGCTTGCGTTGAATAACATCTATTGTAAAATCCAAATACCTACAGCTATACGTGCCCACAACATAGGTCGTTACGGTCGACCAATTTGATTTCTAGGCCACTATGGACTTTGTCTACTACCACCAATATGTGACTTGTTCATTCATTGGTTTCGCATAAAATTTAAGAGCCAGTTAATGAACTATTGTTATTTTAAAAGAACCTATTATACCTACCTACAGCGTTTTCAGACAGGAAAGTTGCGCGTCAATGAATACTAAATCGTAGAATAACATTTTTATAAATAAACTAGCAGACCCGTGACCACTTCGTTGGGTTGCTATCTTACGCGGTTTAGATTTTTCATACAAAAGGATTTTCCCGCTAATTCCCGTTCCCGTGGGAATTTCGGGAATTCCTTTCTTAGTGCACCTCTACGGTACCTAAGCTACGTCCCTTCCAAATTTCAAGTGCCTACGTTTAGCCGTTTAGGCTGTGAGTTGATATGTCAGTCAATCAGTCAGTTTCTCCTTTTATATATTTAAGATATAAAACAAGAATAAAACATAATCAACTGAACAATTAAACATTGTTCATTCACTGCTTTCATTTGTTCATTTACTGGTGTTTCTATGTACATTCACTGGTGTTTTGGGGTGTTAGCGACTTAAAATAGCTATAACTTAAAATTTTGCAATATCATTATAAAATAAACGTTTTAGAAGCAAACTAGAAGAATTGCTTGATTGATAACGACCTCCATTTTATAAAAAAAAATATGAAAGACCAAATTCTCCTTAAGGGTTCATCACTGGTACGCTTACCCTATAGATTATTTTCTTATGACGCTTTTCGAAATCTCCTTGTTTAAAAATATTTTATGTATCTCCTTGTTTTGCAATCACTGTTTGAATAATTACATTACATGATAATGTAGCCTAAACCGGACACTCGACTTGAGCCTAGTCGTATAGACAAACCGCAAGTCACCATTGTCACAAAAAAAAAATGGCTGTCCTTACCATAGTTGTGCCAACGGTGACGCCGCCGGCAACCGCGGCGGCGTCCCGGAACACCGAGGAGCGGCGCGGGACCGGCTGCACGAGGATAGTTGGCGGCCGCGCGGGCGCGCTGCGCTCCGACCGACTGTACCCGGACCGCCTATAAACGTACCAAGCTCTAGGTATTTGGGTATGCTACGTTTCCATGGAAAATTTACAGGAGTTATTTTTCTACCAGTCAGTGATACGTTCGTTCATAACCATGACTCACTTTTTATTATGAGCGTACGCACGTTGCGTAGCTACTCCTACCGAACTAATAAGTAGTAATTGAGCAGTTACACTAGTATGTTTCACCACTTCGGTACCTATAGCTAAACGTACATAGGTACCCTTGCAAATAGGGTTGTCATCCGTCGGGGTTTCCCCGTATTTGTCCTAGTGTAGAATGCGTCCGGGGAGCTTCCGGGCGGGGTTTCATTTGTAGTCCGGGATTAAAAAATTAAAGTCTTCGGCCGCCGCGCCACTGAGCGACGCGACTCGCGCGCCGCGGTGTGGAAAACCAGGGTAGTGATTCTCTCAACAACGACGGTCGAGTGAATGTCCAAGCGGTGAGTATAAGTAGTCCTGTCAGTGCGAACAAAACATATTTTAGCCCGTGCATTTTCAATGTAGCAGTATGGTTTCTACCGATGGATCGAACGTATAAGGCTGCTTAATTGAAAATGTACGCGCTAAAATGTGTTTCGTTCGCTCTGACGGGACTACCTAAACTCGCCGCTGCAATTTCGCTCGTTCGTCCGCCCGTCCGTTGTTTTTGAGAGAATAACAACCCTGTTGACATGGCCGGGTTCTGGGCTCCAAAATCCGGGGTGTTCACGCATGGCAATGGCGTCCGGGGATTTCATGGCAACCCTAATTGCAAACAATGTCTACTGTATTTTAGGAATATAACGCTTCGTCGTCGCCTCGGAGCACAATACGCAAAATGTACAAAAGCAAAATGTGCAATATGCAAATAGATAGTAGGTACGTACTTAGTTCAAAACGCAAAATGTAAAAAAACATTTTTCATTCGATCGAGTTTCAGTTTCTTTTAGGTATTAGATAAGTAGCTAATAAATATTTTGTTGTCTACCTCACATCATTTTAGTATGTAGTGTATTTTAGTATATGTATAAGTATCTACACTTCCGAGGCTGTAAACGAAAATATTTAGTGAGTTTTTATAGATATTTTTTTATATACCTACCTTTAAAATATTTCCTTAACGTACTACTCAGCAGTTTGTATTGTAGCATTATAGAACATTTAATTTCCGTTCAATTGATACTCCACATAATCCACATAGGGTTCATAAAATCAGAATTATTCGCATATTTCAAAATACAGCGGAACTTTCAAAATTCAATTTTTAAAATACTCCAAACTCAGGTACTTTACAGGTGGAGTCCCGAAGGTTTTTAGATAAAAATAACATAAGTACCTATTATTTTACAACATACTAAAATTTGGTGCTAGTATCACAAAGCGAACATGTTTCACTTTGAATGACTTTATGAAAGAATGATTAAAACAAATTTTAGGCAATCGTCTCTAGTTTCATTTTGTATGTAGGTAGGTATTTTTGTCGTAAATAGGTACGCAGCAGTACTTTGCTCGTTGTCGTACTGCTTAGTTCTACAAATCAATGATTTCTATTTCAAACTAAAACGAGAGTCGCCAGAGCTCCGCTTTCGCGGAGCTTCCATTTCTGCGTGTTTTGGCCCTTCTTTCGGGCCAACTCAAGAACTAATCTGACCTAAACCTACCTCGTACTATTTAACACTTCACTTTCTCCACTGACATGGCACACTGGTTTCTATCATATGACAAAAATTAAAAATAAATATGTCAAATTTATTGCCATTACTAATTATTCTGACGTCTACTATGTCCAAACAATCAGAAAATATAAAAAGATCCATTTTGCTAATTACCCTCATTCCGATATTGTTATCGAAAGGTGGGCTATTTCTTCTCGCGACTCGTGCTATCAGTGACTCACGCAATTACCGCTCGTTGTTTAGCCCTATATTACCGGAAAATTTCTTTGTTGTGATTTGTTTTTGTAATGGATATTCAGAAACAAGGTATGTATGATTATTTAACGTATTAATTTATTTTAAATATTGGGTTTTAATGTGTTAAATTGGCTGCTACATTATGAAGATATTTTCATAAATATATTTAGTTTATTTGGAATGCTAGTCGACTTTTAGTACTTTGTCGACAGTTGTCTAACCTTAAATCTATCTTGATTAGTTAGATATAAGACTTCTTTTACTAAATCAAGTCTAATCTAATCCAGAGCCTTCCATTATTTTAAGTAATCACGGTGCTACGCCAAGGTGTACCTTTTGTAGCGAAATGCTACGAACTTTATACTTTATGTTGTTGTTGAATTTTGCACAAGATTATTTTATTTTTGTGTTAATTAATTACCTATATTCTTATGTTTATTAAAGGGGGGAGCCATCAATGTGTGATTGCACGCATGTTTGTCTTCAATATTTGGGATAAATATGGTGGCAAGAAGTTGAACCTAACTGACCGAATCCAACATGACTGTATTTAAGGAAATACGTGACTCTCAGTCATTGGAAGACAGCGAAAACATTAATATTGATAAGTTGTTTATACGAATAAAATATATCTGCACAAGGATTTCCGAGTTGTGGCGGCAAAGTCATTACATGAAGAAAACATTTTTAGCGAAACAGCTTGACTGGCTCAACACTACGGAAAACTAGTAACTTTGGAAGGCGAAGGCTTCGGCCGAGAAGCAGCAGAGGCAGCACCTGATACGCCAATCAAGAAACGAGGACGGCCAAGGAAAGACTATGGAGCTCCAAACGCACTCAGCAAAGAAGGCGAATGGAGCTCTCACAAATTGACGAATCCATGGCGTCTGCGTTGAGTAACCAGTCACAGTTTTCCTCAGTATCAGTTGCTGATCATGTTGGTAAGGCGGCTATGTCTTCTATCAAAAGCTACTTTGGAGCTACTTAGTTTTTAAGATATTTTTCATGTTATTTATTATCAATGTAAATGATGTAAATCATCTAATTATCTTTTTTTTAATAAAATGTGTTATTTAAACTAAAATACTTACTTTTACTTTTAAATCTTAGGTACACTGAGCATTTAGTATTTTTGACGCACCTTAGTATGAACGAGAAACCAGTGTGCATATGGGTCGGTACGTCCATGCATTACAGGTAATGCACTAATGTATAGAGCCATCTATCTCTGACGTCACGTAGACATAACAGCTAGTTTGCCTTTCGGGGCAGTGGTCCAACTGCTTTGTCCAACTGATAAATAATTTTCATTTGAATATCAAATTAACAGGCTCGGTCGCGGAGCTCCTACTTCTGGGTGGTTTGGCCCTCCGGGCCAGCTGAAGAACTAACATAACCTAAACCTACCTCATATTTATGATACTAATTTTGGTCAGTTGGACAAAGCAGTTGGACCACTGCCCCGTCACTCTAGTTTGACGGTGCATTACATGTAATGCAGGGACAGTTAAAGTGTTAAGATGTGTTGGTCTGACTACGCATCGGGTAAAATTATGCGTAGTAGTATTAGTGTGGTGGTGTTGTAAAATGGTATACTTAATTTGATGCTTGTAGAGTAATGAAATGATGTATCAGTCTTAAATTTTACTTCTGGCCTGCCGGTCCACATTCAGGCTAGATGGATGATACGCAGTAATTCCTTTGACAGCGGGGTCCATTCTTACTTCTTTCAGAAATTCTGGCAAAGGAACCATTTCTAATAATCCAACTAGGTAGCTACAGAAGTAATCCTTACGCCGGCCGGCCTAGAATTGTTATAAACGCCTAGTTACTTTGTCCAGGCAAATTTTCCTAGGATAACCGAAAGCGGGCGAACTAAAGATACAATAGCGCGGCGCCACAAGTTCTATGTTGATTTACCACGAGTCCGGTTTTCCGGTTAGTTCCCGATTCGCCGGATTCTTGTGAACGATTAAGAGTTCCGACATTTATATGGAATCCCGACGAAACGAGAATCACACGAAACAAGAATCCGTCGAATCGGAATCTAACCGGTTTTTCATTTGGTCGCCCTACACTGCATTAGTGGGTACAAGGACCAAGTATACAGTATTACTACCTATATTTTATGCCACTACGAGTACTATCAGCGTCACACCGGCTACACATCTTGTACTGCCAAGAGTCCTCGTACACAGTCCAGACACAGTAAACGTGCATCCCATCCGATCTCAATGTAGTCTTTACCTTAAAACAAATTATGTTTAAGGAAACGTTTGAACGAAACATTGAGATTAATTGCCTATAAATAAAACAAAAATTGGGTTGGTTTTTTATTATATTTTTGACTGTAGTACAACTAAATTACGTAAATCAATGTTATAGATAAATAGTAAATAATATCTATATCACAATTGCTAGTAACAAATTACAAAAAAACACTAAAATTTCCTACAAAATGTTTGATTATATCAATAATAAAAAGAGCTAGGTAGGTGCCCCATAGCATAATCAAAATGGAAAGTATTGATGTTGATCTCCAATACTGAATGTGTACATTTCTTGTACAATGCTGTTAGAGACCTTTTAAAAAAGTAAAGCATGATGGAAATAAAGCTGTAAACTATGGCACCTACTGGTTAATTTCTTTACATATGATTGTTAACTTTGCACTGGCGAAGAGCCTCATTAAAGCCCTCGCACAGAGAAAGGTCACTTTGTTGTTGGGCACACTCAAGGAACTGCTTGATCTCCCAAGCGCAGGGGCCTGTGGGCTGCTGTGGCAGGCCGTGGTTGGAAGCAGGTACGGCAGCCAGTGAAGCAGCTTGCTGTGTTGCTGGCTCGCTGCTTCCTCCACTAAACATGCCAGTTAAAGCACTGCCAGCAACATGACCCTGGAACAATACAAATTCTTTGCTTTATTTTCTCAATTCATATCAGAGCTATTGCCAAGCTTCACTTTTTCAACCAAAATAAAGTGCAACAAACTGTTATAAATAGAAACGTTTTGCCATTAAAAATGCATCTGCTCCTTCCTCATTACAGTATTATTTTTTATGCTGTACATAGGGATGACAATGTTTGCTTGGAATAAATTTATTTATTTATTTTTGCAATTGCAGAAGTAGCTCAGAATTGATATGTACACTCCATCCCACTTGTGTTTGTCTGCTCACAACGGGTGAGGAAGCCTGGTATACCTGTATTCTTGCACATAACAAGCATGGGGGACCCTGCTTAGGATTCTGTTTCTGATTTGCCTCCCTATCTGTACTTAGACACAAATGTACAAATTCTGAATACTGTGTTTTTTAAAATAAAGCTTATATCCTCAGACAAATAAACAGACATCATAAGCAGAGTTTATTTGCCTAAACTTGATGCATGTTCATTCAATAATGTTTTCCCATCTCGCTCACACATAAATGGATCTCTGCTCATAAACCTTACTAACATATTGAATGTGAAAGGCCATAAATTAATATATCCTGGCTTCACAGTCCAATTAAACTTGAAATTTGGTAAGGAAATGGTTCCTAGCCAGAGGACTGATACTGACAAAAGCATGTTTAAATCCCAGGAATTTCCTTAGGGAATAACTATAAACATTTGATGGATGTATGGGCCAATGCAAATAATTATTAATAAATGTGTTGTGCCACAGATAAATTTCCACAACATCTATTTATATAAAATTATATATTGATAATTGACAGAGCTCTAGATATTCAGTGTTATATAAGACAAATTCATTGCTTTCTTCAAGTGAGAGATAAAACATTATGTAAGTTTAATTAAAACTACTTTTCCATTATTATGAAAAATAAACAAACTAAATAATAAACTAGATAGTTTTAAAAAGTCATGACATATACTATGTTTTTTATTAAAACAAATTACGGGACTAAACTTTTATTACCACCATTGTTAGTAAAAAACTGATTCACTGATCATGATTATTTGATATGACATTCCATTAACAAAAACATTGTGCAAAACATGTTTACTATTTATAATTCATTATCAGACAGTCGAGGCAACGTCACACCATGTGACCAGCTCCAATTGGCTTTTTGCCATTTTCAAATCTTCTAGAAGGTTTAGTTAATTTTTCACAAAATTATGAGATTATTTGTTATTTTATTTATTCGAAAAGAACGTAATTTGACATTATGCTCAAGAATGACGTAAGTTTACGTAATGACATATACGCACCACTGCCGAGCCCACCGCTACACCTCCAGCCGTGGCAGCCATTTGGCTGAACATCGAGGGCTGCTGAGCTTGGGCGGTCATCGGCACGGCCGCTGCTGCCGGTGCAGGAGCTGGCACACGGGAAGCCGGTGCGGGGGCAGCCCTAAAAAAGGTTTTAGAGGTTATTTACCTGCCATCACTTATAACACGCACAAATTATAACCACATTTCACCACAACTTACCTTCGCGGCGGCGGCGGAGGGCTTGCTGATCGTCCACGTCTAGGCATCGTTGATCACTTACTAAAACTGAATGAATAAATCAAGATTTCCTCTTGCCTCACGGAGCACTGCGTTGATACGACACAGATGATTATTGAATTGAATGACGAACAGTCACGACATAAAGTAAAACGTCAATGTCAAATGTCAGATATTCATTCCAGAAATTTTGAGAATGGAATTCTTGTAGGGCTGTCTCATTTCAACGTTTAATAGAAAGAGAAAAAAAATAAACGGCTGCCAAGTGCCAATATTCTTATCGATGCATTCAAAATGTTATAAAGTGCGTGCATAGATTAAGAACGACCCGTTTAGGTTCATCAAAAGGCACAAATTAATTAGGTTACTAACTAGGTTAGGAAGTCGAAAAAAGTGAGGGCGCAGCTCAAACGGAATTCGCAACATGTACCGATTTTTTGTGATCCTTAATGTGGCAACACTGGCAACCACACCACTTAAAAATATTGTAATTTCTACTATCGTCACTTCAAAATCTTTTTTGACAATCTTTTTTTAAAAAAGCGATGACTAGACCCATCATAGTTACTACAAATCACTAGGTTATATAACTATAAGGCCGGCCTTACACTCGTAAGTTTTACTTACGTAAGTAGGAACGCAGCTATTTGTTAGAATAAGATTGAAATACTTTTTTCTCATTCTAACAGATAACCGTGTCTCTACCTACATAAGTAAAACTTACGAATGTAAGGCCGGCCTAAAAATCGATTTTAATAGTACTGGACAAGCCAAACTTATGCAAGATTGTATCGCTAGGCACACTTGGCGCACTCAATGGTGGTTTAACAACACAAATAGTGATAATCTGAAGTAGGGGGGCAGGTCTTTGTGGATTAAAAGCACTGTATAATATACAATTATAGTATATTGAGCCAAATGCATCAGTTCGCTTATACCTTAATAAAAAAGTGCATCCACATTTTTATCACAAAAACTACCTATACCTACTTGACTTGGTAAAAAATAAGGGTTTACGATATTTTAAAACTTACCTGGAGGGCATATTTTAGGTGGAAAAGCAAAGACGGGATGTTACAAATGGTTCATTGTTTTTTGATTCTGAAAAAACTATTTTTGATGTTTATCGTTTGATGGTCTGGATACTACATGACATATTTTATGTTCTTTTATTTATGTGACAAATGCAAAAGGCAGTTTATACAGCCAGATTTAGGTATGTACAACCCACAAACTGTTCACCTAATAATTTTGTAAGAACAAGTTACGAGAATTGCTGGCGCTGCTGTTTAAACTGAAATTGGCAACACGATCCAGTTTTTATCCAAAATCTGCCTCACTCGATCGAATCGAATCGATCGCTCGATTGCAGAATCGGATGACTCAGTTTTGAACGACAGCTTTTACCGTAGAAAGAGTATTACTTAGACGGGACACGAATAAATAATACAACGAGTGAAAGAGAAGTATTTACATGAAAATCTTTATTCATCATCTTTAGTCAGCATCTTTATTTTTATTAGTTTTATCACACTCCGCGTATGCGTTTTTGCCAAACGCCAAACAGTAGAGTAAATTGTCGCTTTTAACTATATTATTGTGTGTTGTTTTTTGTAGGTTTCGTTGACATCTGTGATTTGATTTATTGTATTTTAGACTGCAAAAGCCACAGTGCTCGAAAAAGTGAAAACAAAACCATAATAACTTCTCATTATAAACGGCCTTAATAAGTGACTGAAGCTTTGTCTACTAAAAGTGATATGTGTATTGGTCGGGTTTTACTGTATTGCTACCTCAAAGGACATTCGCGAGCAGCTTGTTTAGGTTATACTCAGTCTTCGGTTTTTACTATGCCAATATTAAATCGATCCACTAGGTAGCTCGATATTTTGTCGATCGATACATGCTGATCGATTATCAAGCGACGAATGATAGATGATTTTGTTGAGAAATGCGATTGAAAACCACATGCATTCCCTATTAGCTACACGGGGTCTATGATGCCCTAAAAATATAAACTTTAATTTGACTTTAAAAGATATTACAAAATAAAATGAAGCAATAATGAACTTGAGTAATTATATATCATATCAAAACCCATAAACTATAACTAAATTCTGGCAATAAAAGTTAATTTAAAAAGTTTTTTTTACTCAAATTCCAGGGACAATTGAGGAATCAAAATATAATACATAAAGTGCAAAAACAAATAGGGATAAAACTAGATAGGTACAAGTTCAACGACAGAGTATTTATTGTGTCATACAAATAAAATAAAAATCGTAAAAATACGCCAAACACAAAAAAACAGGTCGGTTTTTCTTAGAAATAACGAACATCAAAATAAATTACTTAAACACATGCCCATATTCACCTTATGTTATTATTGGCTATAATTATTTGGGAACTCATTGCTTTTAATAAAAAAAAAATTACGAGTCTAATGCAAACTTACATGACATTTTTTAAGTACGGTCAAGTCAAAGATATTGTGTCGTTTAGTATGTCATCGTGGTTGCTAATAAACCTGTTTTTTTTGTTTGGCGTAATTTTTCATTTTTTTCATTTCTTTGCCTCAGGAAATGCTATGGGATTAAAAACCGTTTATTTCATCTTACTAGACCTCATATGAGACGAGATATTTTACTTAGTTCCGATAGGATTAACATACAGCAACCAAAGATTAAAATATATTATTATACCAACCGCCGCATCCAGATCTACATGGAAATCCATGAAAGAGGCATAATTATGTCCAGCAGTGGACAGATATATGCTGAAGAAGAAGAAGAAGAAGAAGAACCAAAGATTAAAAAAAACAATTAAACGAAATACTCATTTTTTAAATATTGTTTTTTTTGGTGAAATTGCCATGAAATTGCATCTAGTTTATTCCGTAAAGACGCGTTAAAAATGTATTACCATATTTCAATTCAATTTTTGGGAAGATAATGGCATTACCATATTTCATAACATTTTAAAACCTGGCTTCATAAACGAGACTTAAACGTCAAACGTCAAACGTCAATGTCACGAGGAAGATATTCACTGAGACGTCTACGCCGGCCGGTGCTCTATCTCTGTCTCGGTCTTTACCATAGTAAAAAGTATGCTTCGCGCGCTTTTAGCTCCGCGCTCGGTCGCCTCACTTCAGTTCATTCAGTTACTTAGAACAGTAAAGTAATTTTGTAAGCGACCGCGTGATTGTAGCCGTCGTGTTTTAGAAGGCGTTTTTGTGTAGTTATAAAAGGTGTAAATTTTGAGTGAAAATGGTCGACATTGAGGCCGGTCAGAACCCTTACGCATTTCTCATTGTGGGAATGGCAATTCTGACTTGTGCGATAGCACATTTTATTTACAAGCTCGTAGGAAGGAAGCAAGAGGAAGCAGTCGAACAAGAAACGGAGAGAGATACAGGTAAGTTTTGTGATTTTATAAGTGTTTCAAAAGTGAAATTTATTGTGTTAACAATTCAGCGTGTCACGAGTTAAATTTGGCTTGGTTTGCTATACACGTGATAGTTAGCGGCGCGTGCTTTCGTGCAGATCTTCGGAGATTTGTTTCTTTAGAATGAGGTGTTAGTGCAGCGACGTGACTAACTGTAAAATCTGCTCTAGAGACGGGTGCATTTTAAAACGTAATCGTACTGCGAGTTTTGTGTCCTTATTAATCTTTTCCCTACTTGCTTTTCGCAACTAAGCCGAGTATTTATGTTTTTTACTTTCCTAGTAACATTATTTGAGATTATTTGATATAGTGAGGGAAATACTTAATTTTTTTTAAATAATTATTTCATAGTTGTTTGTCACTCATTCACAAATACCTATACTAAACCTGTTAGTGAACTTAACTGAGTACTGACTGGATTTAATTTAAAATACTTTGAGTACACTCTTTGCATTGTTGATACAATATAAAATTTCAGCAATATAAAAGCATTTCTTTGGTAAACAATATAAATAAATAAAATAAAAAGCAAAGCCAAAAAGTTGTTAATTGAACCAGTGCTATGAATTTATTTAAAAGGATTAGCTTCTGCCCATGACTTTGTTTGCATTGACCATCCCTCAGGAACAATAATAATAATATACGGCATATATTTTATTGCCAACTGTGGGTCAAATAATTCCAGTAATTTTAGCATGAAGGAGCAACAAACATACTGAATTACTCACATACAAACTTTCGCATTTATCACATAAGTGTGATAAAATAGAGTATGCACCATCAACTTAAGTTGCAAAATAAAACGCATTATATTTAAAATTATAAGTGAGCACGACAATGTTAACTGTTAAACATTTTGCACTCGCTTATTTTGATCAGTAACGCCTGAATAACATGGTAAATGAGCAACGCATTTACTGAAAGCAGTATAAACACAAACATGATAACATGACTTTCATGGTAAATTTGTATGTCATTAAATTAATTCATCACAGAACTGACTCACCTGTGTCAACGCAGCTCGGTGCATTGTCTTGTTGAAACCTGGTTAAAAGAAGTAAACATGTAATAAGTACACTTGGCATTTTTTTTACTATTATATGATTCACCTACATGTGAAATTGTTTAAACCTAGACTTAAATTTTATCCGCTGAGGGTAATTGACATAACAGTTAATATTTTGTAGCACGGACAACAATTGTATTATTGATGTAGGTAATGTTGATAACTGTAGATAATTTACATCCATCAATGAAAATTTCAGATATTTGTAAACAAATTGCTTGTCAGCAGGTAAAGTGGGTGATGATACTGTTTTTGGGTTAGTTAATTTAATATGTCAAGAGTTTTGGTCAATATCAGTCTAAACTTAAGCATACTGGGTTGTAGAGTTTAGTTCATATTTGTATTTATTTTGTTTTCTTTTTTACTGAAGTAGGTATACATTAAAAAAAAAACTTTGTGCATTGTGCAAAAACGTTTATCCGTTATTTTATAATAAATAAATAATTTTTAAACTACTATTGTGCCCTTGTGCAAATAATTTAAATAATTGATGTATTCATTTAAAAGTTGTGTGTCTGTTACTATAAAAAAATGCATGCATTTACTTTAAAAACAAAAGTTACTTAATATTTACTAGCGGTTGCCTGCGAAACAACCATACAGAAGATGTTCAGTGCTGTTCTGTCAGGAACTATCTGGCGGGGAATTAGTATGATAATTAAAATAAAAATAAACTGTTTAGTGGTCTCGTTGTGAGTGAAAGCGTAACTAACAAACACAACCAACTTTGCCTTGTAACTTTGACATGTAAAAGTGCCCGTGTGGCAGCAAATGTTTTTTTTTGTCGATTCATTATCAACATAAATCCTCAGTATGGGCGAAATCCTATACCTAGATTTATGCATAATTAAATAATGTTGCAGGAAATTGCTATTATGTTCACAACAATGCGTTAATAGTAAACAAACTGACTTAATAGTAGCATTATCATTACTTCCATAATAACATTGAAACGTGTTTAAGCTAACTGCTTAAAAAAAATAGGTGTAAATCTCAACACACCAACATAAATTAGGTAAGTTTGTACCTGCCACCCTTTTAGTCATTTACACTCTGTTTCATCTACGATGATTCCTGTGAAAGCTTATATAAACACGTAGGTATTAATTACACTTGTTTCTGTAACTTTACATAGATACTACCTAGCAACGCCGTTCAGGAACTTAAATAAATAATCGCCTATTTATAAGTACCTCGCCGGTGAGTATAGTAAGTAGGTATGTACTTAATTGAAATTACGAAATACGGCTGTCGCAGGAATCATCCTAGATGAAACAGATCATGGTATAGATATGAATTCGCGCGGCAATGCGCCACTTCCGGTCTCAGTGCGTTTGCGTCGTAAAAACTCAATGTAAGGGTTTCCTAGAAAGAAGGGTATCATATTCAAATTTCCTTTCTCACAAACCTGAAAGTACCCATGTGAAACATTCCTCGGTATTAATAAGTAATTGAATCTATAAATAGTCGCGTTCTTGGCGAGTTTTACCGTTATGTGGATGATGTGACTAATCGCGAGTATCGTGACTAAGACATTTCATCATCCACGTCACGAGGAGCTCCACGTAAGTATTTGATCATGAGACGTATCATCAAATTACTCCGAATAGGGATCCCTTCGACTCCCATAGTTATATAGTCGTAAATTGGTAGGTATCCATATTATTTTTAGTCATAATAATCAATAGTCATAATAGTTGTTAGGTATAACGCGAAATAAACAATGATTATGTACAATCATATTATATACATATCATACAAGACAAAAGTCATAAAACTGATCAGCATAATATCAAAAGACATACTTACCGATTATTTTTCATAAATATTGTAAGTAGGTCATATT
The DNA here is from genome assembly GCA_963966035.1 of Acleris laterana. Lineage (NCBI taxonomy): Eukaryota > Metazoa > Arthropoda > Insecta > Lepidoptera > Tortricidae > Acleris > Acleris laterana. Next base: position 10,228,373 of record OZ014443.1, on the reverse strand, counting down.
TTTATATGTAGTGTAATTTTTACTCATATCATTTTAGTCTGTAATGTTTTAAAGAAATAATTTTAAAATTCAGAAATAATACATGTCACGCATAAACAAAACACCGGCTTAGAAAAATTGGTTAGGTTCGAACTGCGACTCCTATCAAGAACGATCAACTAACAAAAAAGTAGGTTAGGTTACAAATGCGACCCCTTACGAAAACAACCGGCTTTCAGAAAAGTAGATTAGGTTAGAACTGCGACCTTTTGCAAAAAGTACCTGCTGACAGAAAAGTAGGTTAGGTTAAGTTAGAACTGCAACCAACCCCTTACAAAACCCCTTACAAAATCATATTGTGTACTTATATTCTTGTATCATTAATATATTATGAAATTACTATAAGTATTTAATGTTATGGTTATAATTATAACCAATCAGGTTCGTCACTTTTGGACCTTAACAGCGTTGAAATAGAGTCGAAAAGTGACGAACCTTTTTTACCATGACTGTACAAGAAAGAGAAAGGGCTAAATTTATGTGTCAAATATGATTTACTTATCGATTGTGAAACAATAAAATAATAATACCTAATTCCTTTTGGATTTTCTACGTTTCAATACCATCACCTCATTAAATGTTACGACCAATAACGGTATGAAATTCAATAGTTATGGCACTTATGGTTATGGCTAATGAAAGGGGGGTTGAAAGAAAAATGACTATTGAAATAATGAACAAAGACAACATGACGAGCAACGATTATGAAAAACAGCGGTACATACCAAATCGAAAGATTAATGTTATGGGAGTCAATACAGATTCCTCCGAAGAACGATGATCTAACAAAAAATATCATTTAAAAAAGCTGATGTCATTTAATTCAGATAGGTACCAAACTTAACAATGTTTGATATATTCTACTCGCTGTCGTGTTCTACATCTTAGTGGAAAATTACTAACACGAACAAATGTGCAGAAAACTATTCATTGATGCATCCAGGAACTTGACGAGGAAAAGATAAAGCACGTAACGAAAACAAAGGAAACCAGTGCTTATCTTGTATTTTTTATTATTGATGGCGTACATTGCTTTGCGTATATAATATTACCGGTGTGGATGGAAGTGATATGATAACGCATTGCATAATGTAATGTATCAGCACGTAATTTGTTAGCTCAGTCTGACAAACGTAACGATGGAATTCTCTTCTGAAGCACCATCATCACATCATTATCATATATAAGGCACGCCTGCCTTCTTGGTAAGAAGTCCATTACTGCAAATATCTACTACACCTAGAAGGACCTAAGACCTAATACCTAATAACTTAAGTAGGTCCCATCGTCTGCTATTAATAATGATGTGGTAGCACATGATGTGGTTTGTCGAAACAAATAATATAGATCCCGTGTCAATAAAAGAGAAACAATTATATTGATTGTTGATCGCTGGCTCTACTCGCTTCCCGCTCCTCGTCGGCGGTGGGTCAAGTAAGTGCCTTTGGATTTGTCTCCGCAGCACTCTGGTGTTGCGTCGCCCTAATACCTAATAACTTAAGTAGGTCCCATCGTCTGCTATTAATAATGATGTGGTAGCACATGATGTTGGTTTGTCGAAACAAATAATATAGATCCCGTGTCAATAAAAGAGAAACAATTATATTGATTGTTGATCGCTGGCTCTACTCGCTTCCCGCTCCTCGTCGGCGGTGGGTCAAGTAAGTGCCTTTGGATTTGTCTCCGCAGCACTCTGGTGTTGCGTCGCCCGCATCCATCGGAGTCTTACGGCCGTTATTAGATCGTAGGTCATAATAACTAATACTAGTATTATAAATATTAAACTGGGCTTGTTTATTAGTATGTTCGTTTGTTCCGTCTTCACGGTTCAACACTTCAAAGAATTGGCGTGTATTTGTGTTACATAAGGTATTTTTTATCCCGGAAAATCGAACAGTCCCCAATGAATAGCGAAAACCAACTTCTACGCAAATCGTATGCAAAAGCTAACAAGTTTTTTTTTCTAAGATTAATGAAGTCCGACGTACGTCACATTTCGGCAATCGTTTGCAACACATATTTTCATCTTTTTTTATCACGATATGTTCTCTCGGTCTCAGATTGTCAGTTCAAATTGCTAATCTAATTGTTAAACATTGTCCCACGCGTGTTTTATGACGCTTTGTGACGGCGTGACTTCCTGGGTTCTTGGCTAGTGGGCAGAGATGGGATTCATTCGTAATTTAACTACTATTTGAGTAATCATGTCTTTTTTTTCGCTTCTTGGGACTAGGTCAATTAAAATAAATTTCTGGCAATATTTATTTATTAATATTTACCATGGTTTACGTTTTCTAGCAGTATAGTGATTTATTTATTAACACTTTGGTTTATCGTTAACTCATAAATTATCAAACTATAATTGTTTCAAGCAATATTTTATTTATTTATTATATAAGGCAAAAATGTACCCCGTGCCACGTCTAAAATGTAGGTTTCTACATTTTGAGGCCTATGCGGGTCTCACGGTTCAGACAATTAATTCCGGTATTTGAATTTTACGAAATTTGTTTTATTTTTATGTAGGTATAAATAATAATATATAAACGGTTGAAACTCAGGATTATAAGCTACAGGAACGGTATAGTTAATAATCGTATAAATCCAAACGAGTGTATTTAATAAAAAACATGGACAAATTAATTGTTTGGTGTACCGAACTATTTGAGCACTTCGAATGTTACCTTAATATATGACGCTGACCGTACCTAAATTATTAACGACACTAATGTTCTTGCAAACTTCACTAGACGATTACTAATAAAATACACCACGCGTGAATTCTGTCCCTCGGAACAAAGGTATAAATAAGTTAACTGAATGCGAGACGTATCGAATGATGCGGTGCTAAACAGGGCGATGGAATGCAATTTAGCTTCCGCTGTCTTTAGCTTGCGATGGTGGCGACGGTAGGACGGTCAGCTGGAAGTAAGATGAGAACTACAAAACTTTTTAACCGATTGTCCAAAAACGTGGGACGTGGATTGACCTGTCCCCTAGTTCACCATCTTGGCAGTGACATGTGACAGGTGACAATTCGGTATACTTTGCAAAGTCAACACGCTGATGCGCCGTGTACACTGGAATGTCACCTGTCATTGTCACGGTGGTGAAATAGGGGGCTGTAGCTATGATTATTTAAAGCAACAAGTAGCAACAATATTAAAAAACACGCGGTGGCATGAGTGTATTGTTGAACCAAGCATTACAATGATATGAGTAATCTGCCCTTCAGCTGTATTTACAGTATTTGAAGTAGCAAAGGGTAAAGGAAAATGAACTTTAAACCCACCTTCTAAAACTAATAATCTTTATTAAGCACCACACATTGTTAGGAAACATTCCTAAAAATATGATGTAAGGAAACTTTATGATGTAAGGAAAGACTTTTACAGACAACCTTGTAACGTACGATGTACGAATAACACTTTTTATTAAATGTAGATTTAGTTTTGAGCAATGAACTCAAATAACCTTTACCTGCTCCTAACGAATCAACGTTTTATCAAAATCTTTTAACTGAGTATTATTAACTTATAAATCATCAACTCTACGCAAATGTCCACTTAAATTCTTAAAAACTGCAGCGTTTTGAGTGTTTGGGTGCTCTTTATAAGTTAACATTGAATTTTAAATTTTCAGGAGCTCCTGATAAAGAAAATATTAAGTCAACTGCTGAGAGATCCTCGAACAGGAAGAGTAAGAAGCTAGCGTCATGGTCGAGCAAGACGGAGTTCAGCCATCCGTGGCTGCTGAAGAATCTCAAGGGCCACACCGGCACCGTACTCCACGTAGACTTCTCTGCCAACGGGAAGTTCATGGCTGCCACCTGTGATGGTAAGCTGCTAAGCACTCAACTTGATTAACACTGACACTATCTAAGGCTTTCACACTAATAAAAAGCTTAATAACGACTCTATGTAATAATTTCATAAGTACAGCGTTATTTCATTACATTAAACGTTAATGGTACTAAAGAAATTTCCGAGTTATAAATTGGTATTTCCTAAATGTAATATACTATCTGTATTATGAATATTTTCCTTCCGCTGTGGTTATGTGGTTATTAATTAATGTAAAGGACCGTGAATAGACATTGTTTTATTATTTGGTAATTATATCCACAATACCATAATCTAAAGATAAATATGTTATTCATGTACCCTTACATACTTGTGCCATAGAGGCGTTATCATTGTAATTAATGTTTCTTGCCACTCTGATCTTAAAGTAATTACGTAAACGAAACCTTATCAGTAAAATGCGGAGTGTCATGTCATGTAGATTAACTATATGATATTTTGATCTTAAAGATCAAACGTCACCAACGCTCGTACGTCAACTTACGTCAATAGAGAATAGACAGTTTAATCTTTCTGGTTCAGCGTAAGCGAATCAAGAGAAATAATGTAAAGATCAGCGTGGTCAGATATCTTAACTTTTAAATTACATGTCATTTAAACGTATGAACTTTAATGCTTTCCACTTTTGGATCAATAATAACCGTAAGAGCGGTATTCCTTGTGCAGCCGTATTTGTGCTTCGTCCCGTGCAAGGTTTCGCGAATCTGCCACTATTAAATGACATGAATCACCAGCCAAATGGTTGCACAAGGAAGCTCCGCGCCCGAGACCTTGTGCGTTTTTGTCCCACTCAGCCACGCCACTGTTATGTGTAATTTGGAGGTCCTCAGGTCGATGTTGCGTCAAGGTTACATCTGTAAAACGCCTAGCGATTATAAAACTACTGGGTGAACACCCTGAATACTAGGAAGTCGTAGCTTTTCACTATTCAGACAAGCTTTGTGTAAGATTCCAGGAGGAAACATTTACTGAGATGTAAGCTTTAAAATTCCATCCAATTTGAAACGAAAGCGAAATACATGATTGAAAATCGTGTACTACTTTTCAAAGCTAATAATGACCTTTGCGTTGACATTTGAACAATAGCGGACACTTAATGAGTTACACCAACCAGTTAATCTTTGGAATGATCTAACTAAACGTTAGTTACCGTTGTATGAGTAAATCGGTGTGAAAAATCAGTTTCCCGCTCTAGTTGCGGGCAGCGGCGGACGCCGCGGTCACGTGGTGCGCCCGCGCCGATAAGCTTCCTAACCGGAATGATCGACATGATACTGGGGTCGCTCACCTCGCCAAAACGTCTGCGACCCGGTTCCGCCGGCTTTGTTTACTAGATAACTAGGTTGAAATGGTATACGACTACCTATTTGTTTAATTAATACCATTTCATTATTGTACGCCTTACACTACACGCTACGCCTCTTCAAACATGTATGTGGTGTGGTTGCTATGTTTCGTAATCTATCTACGGTTTGTTATTATCCAGCGCAGCTTGAATAATAAGGAACATACTATAGTAGTATGAAATGATTCATTATTATTTACTTTTAATAATTTTAAGGTTCTGATTTCCGATCGGAAATGAGTCATACATTTTACATTATGGGAAACATGAGTAAAATACCCACACCCGTATAAGCACACGTTTTAGAACAATTATCGTTTAGTAAGAAGATAACGTGATAAAGCCGATATCAGAATACTTAGGGTGAATGAGTTAAATATTACGATAAATTTAGTAATTGTTTAGAAGTGATAGAGAGGAAGAAAATCAATTATTGGTGTACCACTATACTAGCTTAGCTAGCTTTTCGATATAGAGTAGGTACCAGTAACTTGTTATTAAATAATTTTAGAGGACTGCCTACTCATAGAGTGTTTAACAAATTAATTTTCGTGTGAAATAAAAACAGTTATAAGTTATGTAATTTTTATAAGTTCATATATGTTGCAAAACAATGAAATTTGCATGACATCTTCAATTGTTTCAAAACGCGAAGTTTCCTTTGGATTTTCAAAGAAGAATGTTTCTGTTTTCAAAATACAGCCATCGCCCATCTGCGTCCATTTCTTACTCGTTAAATCTTGAACAATAAAGAAAACTCAATATTTCGTGACAGCCCAAGCATTGTACTTACGATAGACTAATCAGTAAGAAAAAAAAACACGATACAGCTGTTTCAAATATGAAATAAGCGTGGTTAAATAAGAGGTAGGCGGAAGTTGAAGTTATCCTATGTTACGGAATAGACTAGATTATTTTGTAGGATATAACTGATAATGTAGAAGAGATGGTTATGGTCGGGCAGCGGCAGCGTCGAGGACGCTCGCCCCGGGTCGCGCCAAGGTTATACTTTACGCGTCATCGCGCTTGTGGATGTATCTACTTAACCGCTGAACGATACTACCGCCAACAGTGTTAATAATACTATTGTGTTTGCTTACTCGCCGTGATACTATGACGATGCGCCTTTAGTCTCGATTACTAGCAAACTACTGTTACGTAATTCAGGGGACTGTCATATAGAGCGTAGTAGCTTAGTTATACCATAAATAGAATATCAATATCAATCGATCTCACACAAACTGACCTAGTTTTAAACTTAGCTCTTGGCTTGTACTATGGGTACTAGGCAACGATTATTATATACTTATATGGAGAAATACACACCTAAATAGATAAAACTTCCAAACTGCTTATCACTCAAATATTTGCACATACCGGGAATCGATCCTGGAACCGCTAGCTACGTAGGCATAGGCAGTAGGCTAACCGCGTCATCAACTCGGCGTTACTTACTATACTACCGTTGCTCTTACATTTGAGTTCGTTTACACTACAGGGATTTTCTAGTACTACTGACTAAAACGAAATTATTTGTCTCGCATTAAATACAGCTCCAGTTCAAGATATTATAGCCCCGTGGTTAAATCTATAACATGGATTTAACGCGGTGGGCTAAGGTAATTTAAAATTATTTTTTTATCAATAATCAGCGTTCTTTTTGTAATTGTAGAATTCAATCACCCTTTAGAAAAACACACCTTTAAAAGTGCAGTTACGGGAATGACGTTCCTCGGGAATTATTTGCTTGTAATTTTTGAAAGTGTTGTTATAAGGATGGCGTTCGAAGTTATGTCTAACTAAGCGTTTGTTGCTGCCTATTAGCTCGTAACAACACCGTCAACACCTTAAGAAATGTTACCTTCATATCACCAGAATTGCCATTGGTTGTTTACAAACTGATAGTGTCTGATAGAGGTTTCTGTCTGACGTTATCTTTTGCCATTAAACATAACGAAGTAGCAATTTATGCTAATGTTTTCCTACAAATTTATTCTTTAAAGTAAATAAGACCTATCCGTGGCTGGATGTCACCTTAGCAGTTAAATAAACGATTGCTATTTTAATAGCATTTTCCTTAGAGCATGACGCTCGTACACTCCAAGGGCCTGTAATGCATGTACCTATATCCGTGTAGAGAATTAAATAATACAGGAGTTGTGTGTAGGTTCAAAAGATTTCTTATTTATTTCAACCGTAGTACTATCACGACATTAAATTTGGCGAAGAATTTGAAGGTGGGTACCTTAGGTCCAAAGTCAATCTGACATTCTACAACAATAAGGTAGAGATTCATAAAAGTTACAAACGACTTGACATCTCTAATGACATTTTAAGCATATGACGAATTTAAGCATATTTTTCATGAAATGGGCCCCAAATTAACGCTGGTGACCGCAGCTGGAAGATTTTCCCAGAGATGACACTTGGCTGATCGTGTTTTCGCCCTCGTAAAGCCTTATATTGCAAATTTCATGCGCGCCGTTTTCGGGAACGGGATTACAAAATATATTAAATCAAATATTGCTTATTTAAAATTATAGGATAGGATAGGATCGGATGATAGCTATGTTTTAAACCATTACAAATCTGCATTGTTTGCTGTGCGTGACGAAGTTCTCTATTATTTAGAAAAATTAGGACAGCGCTATAATTTTTTCATATTATAAATGGGTATAGGTACTATAACCACATGAGTTATAGCTTTGTGTTGCATAATAGCAAACGTGATCCAACTTTTGGTTTCATAAACTTCTTCCTTCTTCGCAGTGACCGTGTTATGTTATGCATTTCTGTTATACTCGAGTTTCACAATGAGCGTACCCGCGTTATAGAGGTACAACTGTGCACGCAATATTATCAAGTAACAAACAAATGTCATAATACTCATAATACCGAACCTCTACTTTGAGTCACACCGCGATATTAAACTGTTGAAGTGTAACAATTTCATTTTCAGTGCTATTAATACCGCCTGAAGGTTTTTCTTTTATCTTCCGAAGCCGTTGATACAATAGATCGTAAAACCTTATGATTATGTGCTGATGGACACGCTATTTGACGTCGACCTCTGAATTGATAGGAATCATTGATGCTAGTGGCAAAGCGGCGGCGGCAGCGTTGGTGATCATTGGTTCATTTTTATTTAAGTGATTAAATACGTAACCAAAATGTGGTCACAGAATAATCAACAAATTTTTAGAGTGGTTGGTAATTTTGTAGCTTTTATTACCCGTTGACAGTAAACACCAAAAACACAAGGATTATTATTCCTATCGCATATTTGACAACAATTAAATAATTTAACTTTTCTTTCCGATTAACTGCCGTAGGAAAACAATCATTACCATTAGAAACGCCTGAATTGTTGGTAGTTGGTATTCTGAAAAAGCAAAGTGCTACCAGAAAGGAAGATAAAATATGAAATTAAATATTACATTTACTTTGGCGCTCCGAATATGAATGAATGGGTATGAAGGGGTGAGTTTATATGTAGGTATGTATGTAATGTATGTAAATACGTAACCATCATTGAAATGAAGGAAAAATGTCTTTCATTCCTTGTTTTGTTGGATTACGGTGGTAATATACTCATTTATTTTGATGATTCAATAGTTCATCATCATGAAGGTGCTTGATCAAAAACATGACTTTCGTGAGTTAATTTTAGTACCTAACCTTCCTTTTTTAAATAACATGTGCTACGTTGGTAAATAACGTATACTTAAAAGACAATTAAAACGCCACATTTTCACATTTATCCTAAATATAGCTCCGACTATAGTTAAAGTCTGTGTTGTCTCGATTAATATCGTGGCGTATATAAAAATTCAAATGTTTGTACCGTGACCGACATTACGTATATTTTAATAAAAGAAGAGACAAAAGGTCACCTTTTTCGTCATTGTTGCGCATCGATTGGTTTAACACCTCATTTATTTAAAATAGACCAAGCACATCTGTAGTTAAAGATGATGAATAATTACATGGTTTCTGAGTCTTGGATGATTTGACTGATAAGGACAAAGCGTGGTTTAGCTACTCCACGGTTATTCCACGTTTATAAGTAAGGCGGCTAGTCTGTAGAAGTTGAAGTACCTATCGACATCTCCTTATGATTTAAATTTGTTTTGTAATTCCTGCAATATTCGGAGCGCCAATGTAAATGTAATATTTAATTTCATATTTTATCTTCCTTCCTTGTAACTTTTATTTTTCAACAAAACCAACTACAAACAAATGAAAGCGAAGAATGAAAGGCGTGTCTAATGATTGTTTTTCTACGGCAGTTAATCCGAAAGAAAAGTTAAATTATTTAATTGTTGTCAAATATGCGATAAGAATAATAATCCTTGTGTTTTTGGTGTTTACTGTCAACCGGTAATAAAGGTTGCTGATGTAAGAAACGAGTAATGTTGTCTGCGAAACGCAGTACGGCAATAACCTCGGTTTAATAGAATAACCCAAAATGCAAATAAAAAAGTACAAAATGTAACAATATATTATTATGCTTCAGGTTAGTATTTAAAATTCCTCATTAAAGTGCGTAAAATATTTTTCTGTAATATTATCATTTTCTAGTGTGTATTCGAATGTCACTTTATTGGATTTAAATCGATCGTGATTTGTGTTTTTCAAATCGTCGATTATTTATTAGAACGCGTCGACCAACCACAACTTACCGCATCAGAACTGGACGATTGCCTTGACATCCTTGCAGAGTATCATCTCTAAGTGCCGAAGTACAGTCAGCGTGTACACATTTCTATTAGGTCATTTAAGGATAAAATTTGAATTTAGTCTCGTAAAAACTCTTCAGCCTGGTGTTTAGATACACGTGTGTCAGGTTATCATATGCAGATTACATACAATGATTCAAACATATTCTATTTTGGTATAGCCCACCTTGCTTAAATATAATAATAATAATAATAATAATATCAGGGGACTATGTCACACCAATTGACCTAGTCCCAAACTAAGCTCTAGGCTTGTACTATGGGTACTAGACAACGATATAAATACTTATATAGAGAAATATATACTACTTAAATAAATACATAGAAAACATCCATGACTCAGGAACTAATATTTGCGCTCATCACACAAATATCTGCCCTTACCGGGATTTGAACCCAGGACCTCTAGCTTCGTAGGCAGGGTCACTACCAACTAGGCTATCGCGTCGTCAACACACACCACACACAGTTGACGTTGTGTGTGTCAGCTCTTACTCAAATAAATAAGAGCTGTAATTGCATCAACAATATGTTCTTGATATCGGAGCAAGCTGGGTCGATACAATCTTTTAGGGTTCCGTATCTAAAGGGTGCCAACGGGGACCCTATTACTAAACTTCCGCTGTCCGTTAGTCCGTCCGTCCGTCGGTCAGCGGGATGTATCTCATGAACCTTAGTAGGTAGGTAGACTGGTGATTTTTTCTCTGAGTGTGCTATACTACCTAAATACAAACGAAACCCATCCTGTTTGAGTCCGACTCGAACTTGGCCGGTCGTTTAATTACCTCTTTCGACAATATTGTGCGATAAGTAAGTACATAATATTTATTTACGACACTGACTGTACTTAGTATCCGAGTTGGAATAACGCAAACCGTCATTATAAAGTAAAAAAAAATATTTAAACTTGTCCTCTCTCATTAGTCTCATTACTGCATCCGATAAAGAACATAACATCATCATTAACTAGGATGGATTATGCTAGATCTAGACTAAATTTAAACAAATTGCCACTTTATGAGTCAAATGTTAGCGTAATACCTAGATTTAGTTTTTCCTTCCATATCAATCAGGGTCACTTTACTGGTTTCAGCCATTGCGAGGTTGTTTCAGATAATTATTAAGACAAACATGTATGTTATGTTGGCATTTTTAATGACGTTTCTAGCCGCGAATAATTGTAAACACCGATAATTTATGCGTAGGGAATATATGTTTATTGCAACCATTTAAAATGCAATTATATGGCGCTAAGTTGTATTAATTTAATTCTAATAATTATTATTCACGAACTAACACCAACATACGATTCTATTTTACAAGTTCTATGTTATACTATAGAACTTCGAAGCGGCGCCAATCTCTATCAGTAACGTTAGATAACTAACATTATAAATGCGAAAGTTTGTGTGTTTGTTTGTTACTCCTTCACGCTGCAACGGCTGGACAGATTTGGATGAAATTGATGAAATGGAATGGAGATAAGTACCCAAAAAAAGTATCCAAGGGAATTACGATAATTGACATCTACGCGGACAAAGTCGCTGGCAGAAGCTTGTTGATTATATTTCTTGTGCTATAAGATACCCACTCAGAGTGAATATTATGGATCTCGTAGTAGACTTACGTCTAAACAGGATGCCAGTTCTCGGGTCGTTCGAGATGAATCTCTGTCGTGAATCTGCATGGAATGACAACGTCACATCTATGGAATCTCGAATAGGAATTCATCTCGATCGCGACCGAGAATCACCTCTTATGAACGGAAATAGAATTATACCTATCGATCGATAAAAGGGAAAAACTCAAAACAGTCAGTCAGTCAATATTACATTAAATGCTCTTCGAAATTAGCGATGCAATAATCAAAGATGGAACAACGTTGGTTTAAGCCATGTTTATTTTCTTTTCTTCTAATTCTATATAAATAAAAGGGCAGATTGCCGTACGGAAAAAAATGTCCATAGTGTTAAGAACGATATACCTATATATACAAGTAATACCGTTAAAAATCCAATGTAGATATGTAGTTATGTACAGTCAACCAATTTGATTCCTAGGCCACTTTGGACTTTGTCAACGTGACGTTGTAAACCAAATCATAGGGAGTCTCTTACGTTTTGGTTGACAACGTCACTTTAACATAGTCCAAAGTGGCCTAGAAATCAAATTGGTTGACTGTGCACGGCATTATAAACTTCAAACTGAATATCAAATGACAAGTATGACAATAATAATGGCGGTCACAATGACAAGGTTCTAAGTATGCTCAACATTTATATTAGGTGATTGTACAATTCAACGGAAATTCAAGATCGATTGCAAGTTTTTCTTGTTAACCTTAAATGAAGTCGATAACGCTGTAAAAAATCATTCAAATTTAGCGGGAATCAGCATTATTTTTCGAAATCTTACGCATCTTATCGATCTTATCATCGATTGTCATCGGGTGAGATTAAAAATTAAAAACCGCTTGATCCGCAATAGTCGCAATGTTATAAAAAACATTTTCAAGCAACGATGTGATTATATAATTTCCGTTAACGCTTTACTAATAAATGTCTATCATACGTACCACTTATCTCGTAAACTACGGCTAGTGTTGGTTAAACTATGAAGTTCGACGTTTTAATCAATATTTGGTCGATGGTATCACGGCATGATGTAAACTCTACATTTTGGCGCGATGATGACTGTATTTCCTTGGTATGTGATAATTGGTTACTCGTTTGCTCGTTGATTATTAAAGAATCATTGTTAAAATTAAAACTATTCCATTGTGGAGTGATTGTAAGTTTTACTACGATTAAAATGCATTATATTACAGTTTACATTCTGAATACCATTCTAATTGATAAGTAAGTACCCAAAAATACGTTCCTTTTGCGACAGGTTTGGTGGTTTTAGCAAGGATGCCTAAAATAAAAAGCAAACATTTCCAAATCACTTAAGTAAAAAAAATGCACACAAGTAACTACACGTAGCAAAACTTATAAAAGTTACCAGTTGTAATTACACTGCCTAAAACAAACTCGCGCTATAAGCGGATATTTAAAATATGATAAAATAAGTTTTCCATTTGTCATTTATCAGATAATGATAAGATTTAGTATCGTAATATTGTAATAAAATGGAGTAGAGGCCCTTCTTTGAAAATCGAAGTTCGAAGTTACGTTAGCTCGATCCTTGTCACTCGTTATTCGAGACTTAATTGAGAGAAAGAGATGGAACTAACGTAACTTCGATTGTAAGTAGGGCCTTAAGATAGAAGCAGCTAGACCCATGCGATGCCGTTATGAGATCAGCGATGACGGCGGTCTCCTAAGGTCAATACCACAGTAAGCCTCTGTACTTGCGCCGACGCAATAAAATTAACCAAATTACTTGTTATCGATGATTACTTTTATTTTCAGCCTACCTGCCTTTTAATTCAATTTCGATCTACATCCTGTTTTGTTTTATCATATCGTTCACCTTACGAGTAAAGTGATTTTGTTCGTCATCGCATTATTAATATCGCAGTGAGACACTACACTACGCGTACCTATTAAGATTATGATGAGTACCTATACGATTCGCAGTCGCAGAATAGGTACCTATGTAGGATTATTTTAATGAGTGCGATAATATATGACCTAATATTCAAAACATTAGGTACTTACGATAAAATTTGGACCAGTTTCAGTGACCTTTTTTTACATTAGCGCGAGCGCTTCCTGAACCGATAAAATTCGGAACTCAAGAATAGTGAAACCTCGTGGTTCACTGAGCGCTCGTCACAAGTGAGCATAGAAACAGCTAATTGAGTAAAACTGTTCAATGCTTATCTCGATTAGTTTTCTTCATTTGTATGCGTGGCCTATGAGTGACCTTCCATTGTTTGTTTGTTTAAATAGCCGGCGCTTAGCACACGGACGCGCTAATTTGGTTCGCACAAGCGTTTCCGCGGATGCTGTGCCAGCGCTCTAACTAAAAGCGAAAGGAGATATTTTAAAAAGATTTTCTTGGCGGAGCAGAGCTGGACGTTAGGCAGTTCCGCTTGGCAACAATAATAACGTTACGAAAGCGTAGCAATTGCAAGTAGTTATTTTTAGACAAATATTATGAACGGCGGCTTGCAAAAGATGAGGCGGGCGTGTCATTTTCGCAATACGGTTTTAAGGTTTCTTTAAAGGATTAATAAGCACAAAAAGTAATTTAATAATATTTTTTTATTGCCTTGTTATAATTTTAATACCTCACGCTACACGCGTGGAAAGATCACGTATCGTTCTGTAAATAGGTTTGTTAAGTCCCGGCAGTGGTTGGTCATTTCGTAAGATTAAAACGCGGAATTGTTTTTTACTGCCCGTTGTGTGTTATAATCCGAATACATTGGATAAAGTGATATACTCGTAATGTATGCGCCGGGTGCACAGCGGCCCGAACTACTTTCTCTCGAATTCGGTCGCGAAAGTTGTCTCACGCGCGCTTTCTTAGTTCACAATCTGCAGCGCAAATAAAAATCGTAACTTAGCGGTGAAACACTAAACACTAAATTGAATAATCGTATTTAAACACTACCTTGTAGTGTACGACTCTTTCTTAGTCAATAAGGGATTGCACCATTTTGACATAGGATGTGTATTGTCTTAATGTCAAAACAATTTTATATGAACTATGATGTATATATTGCTTAGATGCGGTTACCTATCTTTAGTTCGAATTTTCCTTTCCTAACTCTCTCTTGTGCCAAATTTTCATAAATTGGAAAACCATTTTTTCTGAAACCGTTTGGATATATTGTATTAAATAGTTATAGCCCCGATTGATATTTAAGTTATTTTAAGGAACTTAAAACACAACATAACAAGTGAAAGTAGATGACTCAAAAGTTAAAAACATATTTTGGTGCGGAACACAAAATTTAAGTACTAAATTTTAGTCAAAAAATAAAGCTTTCGTAGTTTTCAAATATGTTTAATACTTAGTCGAAGGAGGAGACCTAAGAAGAGATGGAATGTGTGCCGAGCGACATGAAACATACTGAGATGACGTCTGATAGGGATGTTTGGAAGAAAAAAAACGTGCTGCGCCGACCCCAAATGGTGGGGATGAGAGCAAGGTGAAGACTTAATTAATTTAACGTAGTGAGACTTTAAATATGTACAACAACTTAACCCACGTATAATATGGGCCATTGTTCTTGAAATAGTATAACATATTTCGAATCGAATCATGTAAGTACTTAAGATAAACCAAATGAAATGAATTCTTTCGCTTTCGCACATTAAGCGACAGACCTACCAGACTACTATTATTAATGGCAAAAAACATCATTAATAAATTGGTACATATTTTTTATCGTGAATATTCTTGATAATAAAATGACGGCACGACCAAAGTATGTTGTGGAAGTTTTTACAGAGACGCACTATGATAATGATAACAGTTCGATTCTGATATAATAATGAAGATACTTTCTACTACTGATGTATGATTCTTCTGTTTTTTATCGTTTGAAACGTGACGTAATTATTGCTTAAATTGGCGCAATCACGTTTTTCGATGTTCACTGCAGCCGATAATTGATTTCTCTGTTCAAAATGTAGAAATAATCTTATTAATCAGAAAGTAAATCAGTTATCAACCTTTATTGTGACATAAGGGACGTTATCTTTTACACCTATCTTTATCACTTAATGTGGATGATGTAATTACATCGAAGGTCACGACGACGTGACGTACCGAATGAAAGCACTGAAACTTTTGTCAGATAAAGGGGCGCGGTTAGTAGGTGTTTTACTTAACGTACACATGTCTATTAAGTATAATGGAAGGTGAGCGGTGGTTGGAAAGCTCGGCGAAATGGCGACTACAGCTCGCAAGCGCGGGTTAACTGAACGGGCCAGTCTACTTTCACCTTTAGTGCATCACTCAGACTGCAATACATACGCATGTTGTAGGTGTTGTAACATACAGTACGGAGAGGTGATTGCTTTTTACACGTGAAAAAATTACTAAGTACCTAGGAACGATCGGAAATCATTGCAAATGTAAACAGATTGAGCACTTATTGTTTCTTAAATCCTACACAAAAATATTATCAACTCTTATTGTTTTGCAAAATAAAAAGCATTCGCACAGGTTTGGATTTTAAATATGCAATCAATAATAATAATATGCGGCTAGCCTCGTTGTTTGACTTTGAGACGATGCGAGTTCAATAGCATTTAAAGACAACGACCTCCAAGTTCAACTGTTCTCGTAGGTGTCACCAAAAAGCCAGATTCGGTTAGGTATTATTAGTTTCTTGACTCCTAGTCACAGGTTTCGATTCCAATAACAGCCTTTTTATGGTAATCGAATAACTGTTTTGTTTTAAATGACTAATTCCGTATCTCGCCGGCTTGAGATTCGTCATGATTGCGTTCTAGTTTTATATAGGTACATAGTTCGTTTTTCCCTCGAAGCATGTAGTTTGTCAGGTTTGTGCCTAGTGGTCGTGCCAAAGGAATGCGATCCCGTAAAACTGCGAAACCTCGCTGAGGCAACGGCCACTCGAGTGAACACATGTGGCGACCTAAAAAAATAACTAAGTACAGTCAATACTTGAAATTTCTTACCAACGTTACATCATTAATTTACTTAACGCATTGGTATTCTCCAGATAGTCATCAAACCAGTTTTATCTGACGAATGTTTACGCTCACCACGTACCTAGCTTATAAATGTTATAAGTCACTTTGATACTTCTCCATTTCTAATTGTAAAACTAGCTGTTGATACTTAAGAATGTAATTAAATTACCTATCCATCCATATTACAAGTGGCTCCTGAAGTACCCTTGCAATATGACAAGTGTATGCAGATATTTTACAGGTACCTATAGGTTAATAGATTATGATGAAGAGGTTATAAACGCGTGCAACCGAACGCGCCTTCCTGTCCAAAACCGGCATTTCCTACGAGTCAACGGCGGAAGTTGATGTTGAGTTGATGTTGTTGTAGCTACCTCCAATCCCTTATCTCAGGGCTTTTCTGCGAATCCTCAAATTTTACAGTTAATGTACTTTTCTTCATTTTGTCATGTGAAAGAAAAAGAAGTCACATTTATCTAACAGATGCTGTTATTTGTATTCGGAGATTGAAAATTTAGCCATAACATAATTTCGAATCCTTGCTACTGCTACGTTAAACTTGAACCTCGTAAACTAACGTTAAACGTAACGTCTCGGCACACCACGTGGTGACTAGTGCGACTATGCACATACGTCCCTCACACGTGGTCTTTTAAACATTTGTTTATTTACGTATTGCATTCGTCTGCACCACGTCTGCACATGCACTAGCGGTAAATGCGATTAAATTGCATAGTATAGTACGCTCTCGAGTTGTTTTAATTTAATTACTTTTACTACTTTATCTTTTTATTAGTCAATAGATAATGTTAGAATAATATGTATTAAATCGATAAATTATATCTAGACAAACGAAATCTATTATTTTCTCTAACTGGCTCGCAGCGCCATCTATTATTTACCTCAGTTGTTTTAATAGCACGAATGTCTCTAAAGTGCATGTAGTTTGTAACAGCGTGACACAGATGGCGCCTGGTTGACTAAATAGAGAAAAACACGACAGTTAAAACATGTACCAGTTTTCTCTAGTTACATTTTCGGACTACATACCTACATATTTTTGGGTATTTATGAATGCGTATAAGTTATAACTTAATACTTATAATATAACAACCTAATTGTACAAAGAAAAGCGTATCGTGCTCTTTCGAAATAGGTGTTAATTTATTGTTAATCCAAGGGCATTAGAATTTACAAGAACCAGGAAAAGATAAACGTCATGGTCTTTGTCTCCCGACAGCCGTCACCCTCGCGCGAAGGTCTGGCGGCGACCGCGGAAGGGTCGCGACCTTCGCCGCGGCTCGGTTTGCACTTTACGCGATAACACGACGTGTCGACGATTGTTGTAGCTCTTTACAAATACTACGTTAACTTTACTACCTACAAGTTCAAATTTCAAAACCAACATAGGTATTTTTATTCAAATTAAAACATGTCGAAAAACTGCTTGAGGATTTATGCAGATGATGTTTTTTACAGAACACCTACTTATTAAATTTGCATGTTTGCACTTTAAGAACAAAGCATTTATAGTTACTTACTGGTTTTGTGTGTCTCTCCTTGTCACTTAATTCTTCAATTCCAGCATCGTCCATCACCTGAATACATTTATTTAATTAATGAATATACATATCCAACTTGGTTATATTTAGGTTTTATTGTTTTAGAATACTTAATTTTATTGAATTAATATTTATATGCGCATATTGCTAGTTATTGAAATTTAAAATTCCTGTTAGGATTTTTTCAATTTAACATAACTAATATTCTTTCCTATTTTAGACTGTTTTGGACCATCGAAAATGCACATGACAGTTTTATCAATATAAACTACCTACTTATCATACAATTATATGTTGAATGTATTTAACACATGCCATGCCTCGCTTAATAACAATGGTGTCGGTATTATTTAAGATTATTCATTAAGTTATTTTTATTGATATCTGTGATTGTCCTAAATAGAGCTTGTATATTCATAGAGCCGAGTATTATCTAATATTTATTAAATATTATATCTGTTCATTTCAATTCATGAGATAACGTGTGCTGGCGCTGTACCGTGTCCTGGGAAACGCTTTGATCTTCAACTACACAATAGATTGGACGAAATTAATATTCGTTCACATATTTCTTTTTAATATCGGATTTTTTAAATTAGGTGTGACTTTGATACCAAGAATATGTTCTTTATCAACATTCATTTGGTAGTAATAGTAAAATAGCTTACAACAATATATACGAATTGCACATAGAACTACCATTACATAGAGCTAAATCTGATGTATCATTAATAGTTATATTTTTACTTAAATATTTTTTTAAGCGTATTACATCAATAGCGCGATAAAAATACATCTAATGGCATTTATAACTGAACACTATGTATAAATTTACGTACACCGTGACCAGTTATATTAATGACGCGATCAATTCCAAAGATTAAGGATATTGATTAGAGATTTCCTTATTATTCTTAAACATTTCCTTTATCTAAATTGGTTATTATCTAATTTTGTATAATATATGTACATAAGAACCTATCAAAAATATTACTCATCACTACTGATGCAGACAATTTAAATTATTCCAATGTTTGCTTGATAACGGCGTTGGTAACGTAACAAACTAATAGTTTCTGTAAAAAGTCTGTTAGCAACGCGGTAGTTCGGCACAATTGAAGGTGAAGCATCCGACACGGCTACAGGATCCTTGAACGTTCAAGTTCGCCCGTTACAGCTCAAAGCTTTCTAATACGGAAACGTTTACTAGATTACTTTGTCTTTTTACCCAAACGCGTTGAAAAGGTACTACTTACAGCCTACATCTAACAAGGAAACGAACGATTTAATATTCAAAATGTGCGGCGGTTTCCAAGAACGAAATAACACTTGGTAAGGAGCAGGTAGATCAGCTAAAGAGGATATAGGAGAGGAGGAGGTTTGAGAATATAGTTTGCAATATTTAGGTTTAAGCAGCTTACAATAATAGACGAGCAGTTCAGTAGCTCTAGGTAAGATGCTCTCTGCAAATATTTTATCGTTATCGAAAATGTATAGGATTAACGTAAGCTGCCGGAAGGTAAACGCTTATGGCAATTCCATGCATTTGTTTACGTTAGCGTTATAAACCTAGACGATTCACATTCTACGAAATTAAACGACTGTAGAGTTCTGTATGGAATTGACTTACGCAAATGTACGACAGCCTAAAGCCGCGTTTTCACTTGGTGTTCTGAACAGTTCTGAGCGAGCAATCGTTCGTTCGTGCGTAAATGAAAACACTTGAGCGAGCGAACGTGCTTGTTCAGCGATGATCGGCTGGACGCGACGGACGATTGCTCGCTCACTCATTCATTCAGTGAAAACGACGTCTGTGGCGAGCGAGCTGCTGCTCTGAGCATTCGCTCGGCGTTGTACGTGCTCGGTGGGTGTCTGATCTTTGTTTTAAATTCACGATGATCGTGTACGGAGGACTAGTGAAAACGGAACTTCGCCAACGAACTTCGTTCGTTCGTTCGGTACAATATTGTTCTAAACAATTGTTCATTTCCTCATTGAATGAAAACAGATATTTTCTACTTTGAGCGAACATCGGCAGAACCGCAATCATTTGCTCTAAACAAATGTTTATTCAGAACACTAAGTGAAAACGCGGCTTTACATCAATCTCCGTCAATCTTGTAGATAAAAATCCTTTGGTTTCCGTAAATCCATGAAAAACATGTTTCGGATTAACGTATTTCAATTTTATGCATGTTTTCCATGTTCTTAATTATTTCAGCTTGACAGAATGCTACTTTGCTAGTTTTATTGAAACCTACTACGACTTTTCAACGTTGCCATCATTAGAACATAGAACACAGTTCTAGGAATTGTGAGTGATAGATCGTAGAATCATCTTTACTGAACTAAAATTGCTTATATCGAATCGTTTCGTAGGTTCCCTCGAAATATAATATTAAAATCCTGTGCTCGTTTTCACTTTATATTTTTCTACTGAGTTTTCTTCTGCGTGCTTTGAATAAATATAATCTATTCTGAAATCAGATTCCCAGTGCAAACTTTGCAAAGACAGGCTAAACACAAAATGTAAACATGATTACAACCATAAAACCGTTCGACCAATTATATTGCTATACCGTCACATGTCACATGTGTATGCATTCCAAAACAAAAGGCAACTAATTCCGTTATTTCCGCCTAACTGCTGCTAAATGTGATTTTAAATTTAGCTGTGACTTCCGAATCTGCATTGCCTGGCCTAGTTTCAAAATAAGAATTTCCGTTCGATATATTTGGCCTCTTGGACCTAGTTTATCTTAAAATGAATTCATCCACTGTCATATTAGTGCATTCTAAAACAAAAGACTACTAATTCCGTTATGTCTGCCTAAGTGCTGTTATATGTTCGAAGCTGCATACTTGCATAGTCTGGCCTAGTTTTAAAATTAGTTCGTCCGATTTAATAATCTGGCCTATTGGCTGGCTAGGCCTACAGTTGGGTTAATCTATGATTGGGGAAACACGTTACACTTTCTTCCCTGACTTTTTACAAATAGTTACATTCTACATTGGTTTACTTTACGACGTCGTTTCAGTGATTTAAATGATTAATCAACTTCGGTGTATGACTTGCCTGCGAATATGTGCTAGAAATATTACGGAATACGGCAGTCACAGGGATCATCCTAACATACATTGACCGAATATAGTTTATATTAAAATTACTTAAATTTATTAGTATCACGACAACAAAGATTTTCACTTTATTGATTCATTCCCGTCGTGTTGTAGATTTATGGTATTTGATAAGATCTTGTGAAATTTCATTTCAATCGTACACAAGCCGTTTGAAGCCGTGATTATTCGCTGTACTCGCGTTTAATTGAACAAACGTGTAAAGTTGAAGGATTCTCGGGTTTACACAATTGCTACGTAACAATTCGATACGCGCGTCGATATGAAAAAGCTTTGAATTGTTATAATTGGTAGATAATTTTGACGTTTGATTCTTGCGAAACATATTTTTCTATCATACTCATACTATACGTTGTCTTCGTCAATACGAGGTACCTATACCAGAGATTCGCGAGGTCAGTTATCAAGCTTGTAAAAAGTTATAATAAGCAACAAGGCAAAGTTATACTGTCAACGGAAAACAGAAGCAGCTTTCTCTGCAATAACAGTCCTATTGCCTAGAAAAGTCGGAAAGTCCAAAAGATTTCATAACTTGGAACGGGTCCCCTCATTTTTCACGCGGTTTGCGTTCTCGTGGAGTTTTCAAGGTTTACATCGAGACCTTCAGCCTTTTACATGAATGGCGATTTGCTAACGCTCGCATACGAACACTGCGTTCAAGTGTTTCCGTTTAGAAACTAGCGTTTAGACGGTTGGGCAACAGCAGTTTCTGACGGGGTCCGGGCACAAAAAATAAGTTCATTAGCCAATATAAATTTAACAATTACTAGTACTTAAGTTATTCGTTTTGTACTGGTTATGCACAATTCTTTATAGTTATTTGGTAACTGATGCCAATTTCTCGCTTAGTTCTGAGTTCTATGACTCAGTAAGTATTTAAAAGCAGGAACAAGTCTTACTATTATTGCTTAGTGAACATATTTTTACATGTCAGCAGTTATAGTATTTTCTTATTCAATATAACTTTTGCGTAATTGTCTCTGAAATATGAACAAAAAATCATATACATACATTGTTTAAAGTAGCAAAATAGGTGGGTAGTTAAGAATCTGCCAAAATCTAGAAAACGTGAGTTATGATTATAAAAATAAAATACACATCACACCTTGGTCTAGCCCTCAACAAGTAGGTAGGTGTTTGTGCCCCCAATTGAGGTATTTTGTTTTTCTTTAATAATATTTATTTAATCTATAGTACGTATGTTCCAATGGACATAGTTTATGGATAGATCATAATTTTATGGCAAGGTTTTTCATAGTTCTGATAGTTACATATTTAAACATATAATGTAAAGTTAAGCGTATTACAATGCCATGCACGCGGGCTCATCTCGAGTGCGTCAAATCCGCACAACAGGAAAGAGGCCCTTGACGAAGAAAAGTCAAGCCGAGTTCTTGCCCGCACCAGTGTATAACATCCAAATATAACGAGCTAGAAATGAATTTTCCTAGAAAGACTACGTCAAAGAAAGAAGTCAACGATAAATATATTTTTAACAGCGCGGTAATCGTAAGGTAGAGGGCAAGGCGACGAGCCATCTGTGTGTCCGAGCCAGCGGACTAGGAATCCCCGGTCGGCGTGATGCCAAGCTACGTCACTAGTTTCGATGTCACTATCATTTTTTGGAATATATTACGCAATAACCCAAATAATTTAAATATATTTTTTTCCATTGAGTACAACGATATGTCATAGTTTGAACCTAGTCTCAAGTCCGTATGATAAATAAGATTTTAAAGATTTTTCAATCATAAAACACAAATTATGTATGACTGTTCATACCAACTTTGTTTATGATAAAATTCAAAAGTGATTCCATAATACGTCCATAACTTTATATCACCGATGATTTTTCAGAATCGGATCAGCGGACAGGTGTATGTTTATGATTCGAGCGCTCGAAAATATCGTTCAAAAATAAAAATCAAATCGAAAATCGTTATATTGCGATTGATTTGCTATCGTTCACCTGTCGTTACGAGACTTTCGATTCTATTTAAGGGCCTGTTGTTTGATCAGTAGTTAAACTAACTAATTGTTAAAATTTGAAAAAGGAATCGAAAATTTTAAGGAATCTCAAGGAAATGTGTCAAATTTTCAGTTGGTTCCTTTTTCGAATTTTAACAATTAGTTAGTTTAACTACTGATCAAACAACAGGCCCTTAGAGTAGCGTGTAGTTTCGGAGATTAACTCATACAGTAGTAGAAAGAAACAGCATGACCTCTTTATAGATTTACGTTTAATGTACGTTTGCGTAGATGATACGCGCTCCATCTGGTATTTTCTGCTCAACTAACTTCCTAGTATCCATTTTAATTTCGGTCATCGTCCTTGTAATGAACAATATTCTACGCAAATTGCCTGCGCTGAGGGCGACCGGGGCGGTCACGTCATCTGTATACCGGCTTACATGCAATAACGCGATGATAGATCTCAAAGGCATATTAATTGGACATGTACATAGACGTTCTGACGTTCTGAGCAATATTAATAGGGTTCGATGACCTCTGAAGATTATTTCTTACCTATTTCCTGTGTAAACTGCAATCTTGGAGCAGGCCAGAGGTTAATGACGCAAGTGAAATACATTTCACTCTGTTTGAGTCGGTGAATTGTAATAAGTTTGTGACTCAAAGAGAATTGATTAGTGGTAGTTAGCAAATTACCTTGTTCTTTGAATATATTACAACTTTAATTGATATGATTAATTAATTACACCCTTAAGCAGGTAAATAATTAAATTAAAGTTTTTAACGTATTGGCAAAGTACCGAAGCGAAGATAAGCAAGTTTGCCAAGAGAGCGTGAACAAGCCTTTTTTTTATTGAACGTTCTGATTAGTATACTAAAGTATCGTAGAAACATGATTTTGATGTAACATAGAGTTAGAATATTTTTAACTATAATATACCATAGTACGACAGTTTAAAGGAACACCAGTAAATGTAGCAATAAAAGTTCAAGTAGGTTGTTACAAAACATTTCTAAACGATTGCAGATTTTTTAAGGAAATTTCTTCAATTTGCAAGTTATTTCATCCGACGCAGCTTAGAAGAAGCAGTTTATAACTTGAACCATAGTAAATGGATGTTGAAAGAAGAGTGCTGCGCAATATCGTGATGATAAGCGGTCAATATAGGAAATAATGTGATGGTCTGTTTGTAATCAGCGAATTACAAATAGGTTGACGGCTGTTGTGACTGCGATTAAAACAGATTGTGTTATTAATAAAATATTATTGTTTTTACTATACGAAGGATATCTTTCTTTGTATTGTCAACAGTTGCAGCCTTGATACAGATGGGCACATATAGCAGTAATTTATGTAGTTATTGCTCTGATGCACTGCAAATACTTGTTTTGTGCGCAGTTGGCCAATGACGACAAAGCAAACATGTATCCTCTTGGATATTTTCCTGAAAGTATACATTTTCGGTCTAGCATATGAGACATTATGAGGGCGGTTTCAGAGAACAATAGTGCCTATAACAACTCGATTTAAATCAACTAGGACAGTTCGCCAAATAAAACCAGGAATAATAAAACTAAGTACTGTAGCGCTGACTCTTAAAAAAACAAAGAGCATTGCATATTATACATACGTGAATTAATTTTGTCTTTGACCTTATTTCCAAAAAGGAATGAGTATGACTGTGTTATTCTGTCTGACGTAATTTGAACAAAATGTGGGTATCCAACCAGTCTCGTTTTTGTTATGAAAGAAAAGGAAAGCGGTCGCTCTTAAAATGTATCGAAGCAGATTTCCTTGTGCGCTGTTGAGTTTGTAAAACGTAGAAGACTATTCGTCTTCACCAGCCAACATTTGACCATGATGTTGCTGTCGTCATTTTAATCACTACCTAATCTGCTGTTTTGCGCTTCCTATATACGATTGACAGATATTCTTATAAAATGATATGTAAACCAGTATATCATGCATGTCTCGTATCAGGTAGTACTCGAGTGTGTGGATCACGCTGTATCGTTGTCGAGTGCTGAGGACGTGCCCCGAAAACGTTATTTTTCCGGTTTGAGTATGGACTCGTTCTGTTTGGTTTAGTAGACCGTTACTTCAACAGTGGGCAGCATGTTGTCGACTAGTCCGAATATTAATGGACAATTTTAGTAGTTTTGTAACTATGGCGACTTTAAGCTGGTTATAAAGTTTTCGAATCCGTTTCATATGAAATAACTTAGTTATAGTATTTTTATCCACGAAGTCCCGCCCCCCGAGTAACTGGGTGCGCCTTAATGGAATAAAATCTCTATTTATTCTGTTTGTTCACTTATCACGCCTTTAATTCAAGTATATCGATCGATTAATATTTATTATAATATCTGATCGATATTTCACGCCCCAGCGCGCGTTTAATTGGTTCTAAAAAACCAGCTTAATTCGTTTGCCTCTCTCTTACCTTTAATCTATTAGTGATTCATGCAAAAAGGTTTAGCTTGGCAACGCGAGCTCCTTGACCCAGTTGGAGCGTCGTGCCGGTGGTCACCGCCGTGGGCCGATGATGTACAACTTTCACCGAAACACTACGTCACGTGATATTACGACCATCGCGCGAGGTTTCCCTTTTGTTTTCATAAATCCTTAATAACCATTTATCACCGGTAATCCTGGAAATGTTCACAGTTGCGAACATGCAACTTTGCAGACTATAAACCTCGGTAACTTGTGTAGTTTGGCTTCAAAATTATCTTAAACTGTTTACTGTTCTTAGTCTGTCGTTATTCTGCAATTCCGCAATGGCTAAATAATTTCAAAATTTTCCGGATTTAGCTCCGAGCCGAGCGTCTGCAACTCGTTGTGCACAATTTCATGTAGATCCGTTGTTCGTTTTGTTCTAAAAGGACAAACAAATTAAATTTTCGTTTAATATTGGTTTGACGTTAGATTGGTTTTGATTTTAAGAGACTGCGATTCCAGTAGATACTTGTGATGTCAACACATTGAGCGAATGATTTGAATGTTTCTGAACTTGACTTGGGCTACCTGAGTGAAGTTCCGGTACTCTTCGCTCGCCCTGGCCCACTGACCGCAATTGTTAGTGGAACACCAGAAGTATCCGTCTATTTTTACGCACATCACTTGTCTTAAATTAGCTATTTACTTACTTAGTATAAACGGGCTTGGCGTAAAATGTAATTTGATTTTCCCTAAAAGCATTTGTTAAGAATTATTAGTAATCAAAAGTAGTCATTTGACCTAGTTATAAACAGCTCGAAGTCATTAAAAACAATACCATGGTATGAGTGATTCATAATGGTTACAAAGAGCTGAAAGAGCAAATGTGACTAATAATCCAATTTAATGTGTAATCAGTTTCTTGTTTACTATTATAGTTAGGTAAGTACATACATTTTTTTGGGAACTGACTTACGTAGGTATTTCTCGTGACAACATTACAGATTTACCGATTCGGTTAAATCGTTTGTAATTGTTAAAAGAGAAACAAGCAACCAGTTTTTCATGTAGTCTTCTTAGCGCTTAGTAGGAGGCAAAAATGACGAATTTCGAGTTAATATTGTAATGAACGTTCGGCGTTCGGCGCTTTGCATGAACCGGCTGATAAACTGGATCTCGCGCTGACCGAGTTTAGTTATCCTTTTTAGGCTGCGGTTAAATCTGATTAATTTACGTCGTAGACGGTTTTAGTAAAAACGATAACGCGTTTTGTTCTCATATTTGTATTTTGGTGCAATAAAGATTAAATAAGTAAATAAAACGGTCCCAAAGCCGCTGGTTTACAAACAAGGAAGCTATTATAAATACATCACGCGTGAGGCTGAATAAACATTGTCTTTTTCGATTGATTCAGCCACATGCGTGGAATATTAGGCACTGGTAACAAGTTTCAAGTACACGCGAACTAGTTTACACGGTACGCTATTATCTGGGCACGGACCGTTAGTCATTAGCAAGTTCTTCACAGAATTTACGGTGCTAAGTTGTCCGATGGTACGGGGAACGTTGGTTCCCAGTAAGAGTAGGGTCCCGATAGACGGGCAGCTAACTCTGACGCGCGGTCCCGTTCGTCGACTCTATCCCCGTTCCGTCTGACATAGATTCGAAGGTTATCGCCGGTGTCAGCGACCA
The DNA here is from genome assembly GCA_963966035.1 of Acleris laterana. NCBI lineage: Eukaryota > Metazoa > Arthropoda > Insecta > Lepidoptera > Tortricidae > Acleris > Acleris laterana. Next base: position 10,200,964 of record OZ014443.1, on the reverse strand, counting down.
GGCGCCGCGCCCACACGCGCTTCTGTATACAAACAATCGCTTCTCTCTCACACACGCAAGCCAAACTACGTATCGGTTAATACGACCATACGTAGTGTACCTACCTACCTACCTATACTTTGACCAACTTTTCTTGCACTCTGACTTTTCCAGTTCTCACACTAGTGGCACGGCAAAATGTGGGCGTTACGAGTGTATTACTTGAACTTATTGTTGTGATTTGATTTTGAATGGATTTGTTGTAAATCAGGCTTATAAATATTAAAGTAATAAACGCCATTATCTTCTATAGTCAATCTTATTCAGTCTGCATTATTAGTGATAAGAAAATAAGCATTGTCAAAAGACTATATTGAAAATCTTTTAAAGGACTGCAATTATCTTTATTACATTTACGTTGGGTAGGTATTTGATTTTAATTCAAATCAAACGAAAGGCCTCTGTCCTCCCTGAAAGTTAATGACTTTATATCACATCGTAAGGTATATTCATTTACCTTGAGTGTATTAATACAAGATACGGCGGCGGGCGGCGCGGGGCAACGGCCGACCGTCCTTCCTTCCGCTGCCGCCCGCCCTCGGGGCGCTCGCCGCACTCGGATCGGCTCAATAATTATGATCACTAAACTTCCTAAGAGGCTCGAGAGTTCTTACTCAAACAACAATACCATTATGAGCCATTTACTAATCCATTTCTACGTAAACATTATGCATTAAGCTAATAAATCATAGTTGTAATGAACAACGTAATGACAATTTGTAGATTTTTTTACTTGATTTCTATAATTTATCTTGTTCAACTGATGTGTAAAAATGCACAAAAATGAAGCGTAAAATTATGCATCTGAATGCGACGCATTAGAAAGCATAACCAACCGCGTCCAACAACAGCTGATAAGAGTAGGTAGAGCCCGACGTAAACAAAAAACAGCTGCGCCTCTAAACTGAAACTCCTAAGGGTATCGTCAACATGTGTTATTTTTTGTAGAGTAAATAGAAGACCATTCGACCCATTTATTATATTATTTACACAAAGAAATACGATGTTATTATTGTTTAGAAAAAGAAGAATAGGCCGGGGTATCGGCTTGTCCCGTTAACTAACGAGCGCTACCTGCGTGACGTATATAGCGTGGGCTGCCCCACCAGAGCGCCATTAGTACAGCGCCCGCGCGCGCAATCGCACGTCTCGCGTCCCGCGCTCGCTCTCGCATAAATAAACACTCGACTCTATGTGTATACAAGCGTACAGAGAAACATGCACTTTTGTATTAATTTCCAAAATTGGTTTTACCAAGAGACCGTCACGACGGTGGACGCTGCCAGCGCCGCAGCACGGCGGCGCAAGCCCCGTGATCGACGGCGCCCCCCGACCGCTCCGCCGTCGCCGTCGACGCCCCAGAGGATCTCTACCGAAGAACTAGTGGAGGCGCTCCGCCCGCACTTGCTGTCCCCGGAGCGCATGTGGGCTCTGGGCTACCCCCTGGAGATAGAGCCCAACTCGTCGAAGGCGGTCGTGTACATCAACCCGCCGCCGCGGTCAAGAACGACAACGTTACGCCACACTGCCTGGGATGTTAACGCGCCGGAGTTTGTTCCCGGTGGCTCTCAAAGTGACAGTGGTCGTGGATCGCTGGGCTCCAGCCCGCGGTCAGACAGTGATGAAGAAGCAGACGCAGTGGAACATTTGTGTGTGCGATGTGATAAAATGTTTCGGATGACTCGCGAAGGTGAATATTTATCAGAAGAGTCCTGTGTGTACCATTGGGGCCGAGTCAGTGCCGATTATCGGTACGCTTGCTGCAACGCTCCGCTGGGGGTCCGGGGATGTAGCTCCGCCCGGTTTCACGTGTGGAGCGGCACCCGCCCCGGCATGAACGGCCCACTCGAAGGATTTGTGCGTGCACGCTCTCCTCGCGGCGGTATTTACGCCATCGACGCAGAGATGTGTTACACAACAGCGGGACTAGAGCTGGCTAGTATCGCGGTCATCGCCGCTGACGGCCGCCTCGTCTACAGATCGTTGGTGAAACCTAGCTCTCCTGTTGTCGATCACAATACCCGTTTCTCGGGCATCAGGCCGCGCGACTTGGCGCGCGCGACTAAGACGCTCCGGGATGTCCAGAATGATATACTTGGATTCGTGGGAACAGATACTATTTTGATTGGGCACGCGCTGGATAACGACTTGCGTGCCTTGAAGTTACTGCATGGAGCTGTGGTGGATACGTGTGCGCTTTATCCGCACGCCCGAGGGTTCCCGCTGCGGCGCTCGCTACGCGTGCTGTGCGAGGAGCTGCTTGGGCGCAGCGTGCAGCGAGGCAGCGCCGGGCACTCGCCCCTAGAGGACGCCCGCGCGGCCATGGATCTGGTGCTGCTGAAAGTGCACGAGGAACGAGCACAACGCATGCGCATGTCGCGCCAGCTGTCCATGTTGCAACCTTATGATCCGTTAATCAGTGCTGCCTAATTTCTAGTGATAAGTGACGACTAGGCTATGGACATGAATTCTGGTTAGGCTCAATATGAATGAACGGTTTCGTAAAGTGACATAGATACGTTACGTTGACGGAGCGCGCGTACATTTGCGAGTGTATGTGCCTTCGAATTGCATAACAGCAATAAACGTAATATTTTTTTAACCTCTTGTTTTCTTTTTACCTTAAGTTAAGATATCTTAATCTACAATCTATTCGGATTCTGAATTTTCCCCGGGATTCGCCGAAAGATGAATGAGCAACGCCGATGTCAAGCGTGACGCAAGTCCGCTAAATTTTCTGCAATGCTTGGCATTCATTCATATATACGTTATAGGTAGGTATGCCAGTACTAAGGAATTCCCATGTAATGAAACGATGAGTCCGGTTTGTCCGTGAATCATTCATCTTCGGGCTAGCGAAAAGGAAATTATGAGTCCACAACAAATAATAACAGTAAACAATGATGCCGAAACATGTTATCGTCTGATGTCATATCATATTTTTATATGTTAATCATTTCACGTGGCTGCATTACTTGAACTATGACTAAGCTTGCTCTTGTTCTTATTCCTTTTTTTATCTTTGTCGAGTCATGATAAATTCTGATTTTCGAAGAAGCGTTCAAATTCAGGGTTATTGCGATGACGTCTTTCAATTTGTTTTGTTTTTAAAACAACAATGTTTTACTTAAATATTTTGTATGATAATTGAAAACGTAACCGGGGTTGACTGGGGATTTGACTAAACAATTAACTTTATTTTCAAATTTAACGAAAAGATTTCTTGACAGTTGTGATATTGTCATTTACATGCATTGATAAACAAACAGCGAGGGACGCCGTCCCTTGCTACCTTCACGAGAACGTGTACAAAAGTATTAGTCTAAATATAGTTCATTTTCTCCGACCAACCCAAGCTATAGTTAAAAGCTGTTCTACTAAACTGTATCCACTAAGAGCGACCCGACCGTGCACATTGAGCGGATTTACGTAATCGGCTTACATAAAGTGATGACGAAACGCCTAGTAGATGAGCAAACTTAATGACTTCCACCTTGGTTAGGTGATTCTGTGGGAAATCTTTTAGAAACAGAGCATGCTATTATTTAAAACAGGTAAAATACTTAGTTAAGACAATCCTAACAAAGCTTTTACCAACTTTTAACTTATTTATTAGTGAGTTCATCTAATACTTAATTGGTATTACTCATACTGTGAAGTTATTTAGTATTCAGTATAAGTCCACGCAGCAGAACAAAAGGAAATTTAGCATAGCGTGATAAATTATGATTGTAAATAGACCACGATACCAAGCCGAGTATCAGTAAGGAGCAACGCCCTCTCGCCCGGTCATCTCTACGTGTTTTGTTTACAATTCGTGTCGCCAAAATAAGGTTACCATTCAATTAACACGATAAATTTACTCTTTACTTACAACGGACTACCTACTTTTTTCCATTCTCCACCTAAAATTATATATTGTATTTATTGTAACGTGTAAAGTTTTCAAGTTCATACATTATTTGGTAACGTACTATTTGAAGTTGTTGGACGTTTCATATATAGGTCTTTTAAACCCAATATTTGGCAAGATGGTTAAACATCAAATAACTTTATCTTAATTATCGAGGTCTAATATTATTTCCTTCATAGATAACAAAGTACTAGGAGTTATTTAGTTATCTTAGTGTAGTGTTATCGCTGTGCTATCTTCATTACCTGTTGTAAACTGGGTTAGGAAAATAAGTCTCTAAGGCTAACTTAAAAAAACTTTACTTACAATTAAAAAACATTACACACATAGATAATTGTTTGATATTTCTTTGAATGGAGCAGACAGCACATGCTCTGCCCGGTGCATCAAATGAAAGCCGAAAATAGAGCGCATGAAGCGTAAGTATATTTATTTAACAATCACTATGAACTGGACGGCTGAAAAGCGGGATGCCTGCAAACAAATCGCTGTTAACCAATCATTCGACATTATTGATCAAGTAATTCACGTGGGCACTCCCTTGCCCTGCAGAGGGGCATCGTTTGCAAGGGATGAAAAGGACGAAGTAACAAAGGTTGACGTAGGTTGTCAAGATAGTCTTAAATCTACTAAAAGTTAACAATTTAAATACATACTCAAAGAAAATGAGGACGTGACTGATTTTGCATAAGAATTTACGCTCTCAAGTCCTTTGTTGTCACCGCAGGACAGTTACTTGAGCTCAGTAAGCACGGTCAAAGCAAACGTGAATCGGCCTCCATGAAGCCGCGCTCGCCTCCGCCTCAATAAGTATTTCACAATAAAGACTTACACAAATTTGAGGTGTCGTTTCGTCATCAAACTTGGGAACTTCGACACGCCTACGTAGGCTCCCACTTCATCGCGTAAACGCTCGCATAACGTCCACGTTTTAAATCCTGCCGAATCACACGTACCTACTTACTTAAGTTCACAGAATTAACTCAAATAAATTATGTCTCACTTCAAATTTGACGAAATCATTATGCAAGGCAGGAAGCGACTTTATATGCCAATGCATTGTTAACCTTTGTGTGCCTGCAAACAAAGAGGAGGTATGCAAATTCTGATAAAAAAATACTAATGGTGAATTACCATGTACATTACTTCTTCATAGGTAAATATTAAACATACGTAAACCCAACCTACATATTTTTATCATTTTGAATACATTGAACATTAGTTACTAGTGACTAATAGTACTTGTTTTACGTCCTGTAATAATTTCTTTGTATTTTCACATTACGGCATAAGTTTGAAATGCTTTATGCAACTGCCTGAAACACAAAGACCTTGATACAGTGACTTAGTTTCGATATCTAAGTGGTCCGTTGACCTTTAGCCGGTACGCGCATTGTTGCACGTCATTTAGTGTCATTTAATTTGGTAATTTCTATAAGCATATTGATTAGGTCTACCTACCAATTCCTGCCCCGAGAGATGAAGTCACTTACTTAATGTTTATCGTTGTATGGAATTTGAGGGATGGGTTTCCTAAGAATCACGCTGACCTTTTGTCAAGCACTACACGATTACAACCCAAAACGTATACTTTCTTAAAACAAAGGATGGAATTTTAAAGTTAAGTTAAGGCACAAACCCTTGGTGTTAGACGCTTTCTAAAGTAAGTAGATAATATTTTTTACTGACCTGTGGAGATCATAAAAATCACAAAACTTAAGCAATAAATATTAACACTGATTATTAGGAAAGGGTGGGTAAACGAATGTGATTTAATTGATTCGTTTACGTATTTTGAATTGCCTACGTAAGGTAAACCAAAAACACTACAACATTTTCGGGAAAGGATAATTCACTTTATTATCCCAGGGTAGTCTACTCTCACCCTTATTGTAAATTCTTAACAATCCGTAGCAAATTCTCAAATTATCTCATCAGTTGATGGGCGGTCGGACTTTGAGATAATAAATAGAAAAGAAAACAAAAGTACGAGTATATCGAGGGTCAGCTTATATTCAGCAGGTAAATGCTTCCAAAGAATTACTTTATGATTGTTGGGCTTTAATCACTAGTCTGGCCATCGCTACGCTTTACACTGAGATACTCGTGGTGTTTGTTTTTCTGAGAAATAGGCTTTATAATGTCTTTACGCGACATCAGCTACACTAGGCGTAGATGTAATTGGATGACGTAGCAATTCCAAGTATAATATTTAAAGAGAATTGAATGATTGGATGCAGATGGATCTGTGATCCTTTGGGACATTCGGGACCTCGGCCACAATCAGCACAAGACCCTGCGAGTGAACATCGAGTTCGACCACGCCAACTTTGTGGCCTGGAGCCCGGACTCGAAGGCCTTCATCCTACACACTGTGGCGGGAAACAACATCGTTGTTTACAAGATAGAGAAGAAAAAAGATGGCGCGATAGGATCTGCCACTCAAGTTATCGCCTTTGATAAGGTCAGTAAAATTTGGATTTGCACTTTATATGGTGTTTTAAAAAAAAAATGAATATAAGTCCTGACAGTCTTCTTTAGTTATTAGTGTTATTACTCAATCTAGGCCTATTTGTTTATCTCCATCGTATAGCTATCGTAGCGGACAGCTGCATCGTGTTTGTGCATATTTGCCCTCAACAGCTTGTCTGGGGTCAAGTTAACTTGCATTAATGTTAACATCAGAAAATTAGGTCATTTACCTAATGACATACATACATACATGTATTGGCGAATTTCAAAACTCATCCAGGACTGAGCACCATCAAAACATTGTAATGTTAGTGTGAAACTGTGAAGAGAATCATAACAAACTATTTTGATGCAGCCGAGACCTTGAATGAAGATCTAGGCTAACTGATGACCTGCACTGCACAAAGTGTCGAAACATGGTAGACGCTCATCATAAAATAATATTTTTCTATGAATAGATTTGTATTATTTATTTAAGACGTGGTCTATCTCTAGTGTTCTATTCAACAATTAGGCCAAATATAACACAGATGAAACATTTGTAGAACATACGGAAAACATGTGGTTTCGCTACAACTTATTTACGCCGCCAGTTTGAACTTATTGTGGGATAAGGATCGAAAGGTTCGAAACTTAAAAATGCATGTTTTTAGTCACGTCAACCACGACGCATACCATTTTTTTTTAAAAGGTTGGGTTCAATGTACCTGCTCGTAATCTTCTTTTGAATGGGCGGCGGTACCTTACCTTACCATTTCTTTGTCTTGAAAAGGGCCTACGATTTCTTTCGTATTTGTCATGCGGGTTGAGTTTAGTTTTATTTTCAATAATAAGTACAATTTTTTTACGATGTTTATTACTTATTAAAAAGTTACGTAGGTATTATCAAGTTTGTTTACGCTAAAATAATTTATCGCAAAATAATAACCTATCTACAACTCTACACGCTTGTTTTCGTAACTCGTGTGACATTGGGCAATTTCTATGCGTATTTTGATCTCCGATGTTCATTATATGTGGCGTGTTTAGCGGAGTATTGGCCGACTCGCCGAGCGGAGCCGGTCGAGATCGGTTTGACGCAATATCGTGAAATGCGCATTAAATATAGCGAAGCCGAAAATAGGTGGGCGTCATATTGTAAACGCATGTTCAGCCAGAGCAATGGCCTCCGCTGAAAACTAGGATTCTGTTTGTTAATAGTTTAATTAGGACTTGTTAAGTGAGATGTGCGCAGCACCCGCATATTCTCCTGTTGTTTATAATACAAATAAATTGTTGCCTTTTTAAGGTTCCGTAATTCTGTAGTCAACAAGGAACGCTTATAGTTTCGCCATATCCGTTTGACCGCGGTTTGACTCAGAGACTCTTGGTTGGTACTGCAAGCTGTAATTTTGCATTGAAATGACGCAAGTTATACATTGAAATGAAGCGGAAATTGTTCTTAAAAAAACTTTCTACTTCTACCTACAACAATCGTCTAAGTATTCGTACGTGTTGTGTTTCGGGATATTGTTGGCTTCGGAACCCTACACTGAGCATGATTAGATAATTCATATACTGTCAATAATTATTTACATATTTCAACCTCTGCATCCCTACAGACGATGGCATTTAAATATGTCATGCTTCTTATGTTTAGTGAATTAAGCTGTGCATTGCCTGTCACTGAGTAAAATCCATACTAATCCATATCGATACTATTCTATATACCTACAATGTAATATTACAGTAGAAAGTAACTCTTCGCTCAGCCAGTCAGTTTCTTCTTTTATATGTATAGATAGATTAGTTTTGCGATAGTAACTCTTCGTTCAGCCAGCCAGTTTCTTCTATTATACGTATAGATAGATTGGTTTACTAAGGCTACAGCCCTGACTACATGAAGGGTACTAGTATACATTCTTAGTGATTTTATTTTTAATCTTATCAATATTATTATAAATATTGTATTTTGATTGTGCGTTTTTTGTAACGAAAGTGTTTCAATGGCTACATAACATACACAATATTATAATCTGTAAGGATTTTTTTGGGATTTATCTTTCAATCACGGAGAACTGCGGAATGGATTGCGGTATAAGAGCTTATTATACTTTTATACCTACTAATCCTACTAATATTATAAATGCGAAAGTTTGTGTGTGTGTGTGTTTGTTACGCTGTTCACGCTGCAACGGCTGGACGGATTTGGATAAAATTCGGAATGGAGATAGCTTACACTGGATTAACACATAGGCTACTTTTTATCCCGGAAAATTTAAATATTCCCGAGGGAAAAACGATAATCGAAATCTAAGCGGACGAAGTCGCGGGCAGAAGCTAGTATTATATGTATAGAGGTAAATTATGTTTATGTTTGTATGTTGGTGTATTACTCTAGAACTAATGAACCAATTAAAAAACACTAATAGAAAACTATTATGTTATGTTATGATCTATGATTGAGTAATAAATAATAATATGAATAAAAAAGGTTTTGTCTAAAAATCTCGGACTAATTGAACCGAAGCGAACTAAAGGCGGGTGGATAGACTTGCTAGTATTTTTTTCCTAAGCTTTAAAAACCTATGTACTTAATTGATTAGTTATCCTTCCATAAAATTACACCGCGGCTGATAGGTAATGTAAGCCGCGCATAATGAGGGCTGCGGTCAATACTGCGCATTTAATTTAAAGATGCCCTATTTACTAATGGGCATTTAATGACCAAGTGCATAGATAAGGCCTATTACGCATTATAGATTTTCGGATAGACGTAGTAAATGAACCCAGGAATTATCTAACCATAGCTAACGAGTTGTTTAATAATTGATATTTGCTAACTACGATATAACTTTCTCATTTTGGAATACCTATCATCTGTGTTTTAAAGTGGGAAAATTATATCGTTTTTAAATCGTTTTATAACACGCTAGATAGGTACATATGCCACTTAAATAAGAGGTGTGGTGTTTGTATCACAACCACAATATGCCCCACCAACCGCCAAACAGAAGTGTTCACATTGTGTTGTTGTGCTCCGGTGAAATTATAGTCCGACCGGCGGCCTAAGAGCCAAGAGCCATAAAACTTTTAACAAAAGCATGTATTGTTTTGAATGGTCACTTACGATCTTTTACAATAGATAAGCAATTAGCTTATCTTTATGGCTTTTGGCTCTTAGGCCGCCGGTCATACTATACTAGCATAAAGGCATTCTTTGTTAAGGGTCGTATTTAATAAACTTATCTTAGCTGAGATGCCCGTTGCAAGATACGTTAAACCGTAGAAAAAAAACCTTAACGCAAACGTAAACGATTTTCGAAAACTGACAAAATGTATGGAATTGACGTAGGCGGTCGACGCGACCGTTTGACAGCTTATGTTACTCCTGTAGATACGTTTTTAATAACGATAACGAACGCCGAATGCATCTTGTATAGCCCTAGAGCCTCAGTTTATTAAGGGGTAAGAGGGCCTAGGCAAGATGCTTAACGCTATCGAAAACGTTTTTAAAAAACTGACAATGTGTATGAAACTGACAAAGCCGCTTGATATGACCATCCGGCAGCTTACGTCAATCGAATACATTTTCGATAACGATAACGAACTCGCCACGAATCTTGTCCAGGGTCTAAGTTTGCCTTTGTACTTTGTTTTCAGAAGTGTTTTTTGTGAGACTATTTTGGTGCAATAAGGACTTTACTTACTTACGAGTACTTAATACTATACGGAGTTTCCAGACTTGAGATTGTATATTTTTACGGGTCTTAGACAGAGCTCACTTTCCATCAGATTCCCTGAGTTCTCGTTTGCCGTCACCAACTCATTAAACAAAAAAATTAAAAACTCGGTAAATTGGCTTTTTTACACATCTGTTACATGGAATGACTCTACTAGCACTTCGGACAAGACTATTATTCACCTATGAAGAGCCGTAAGAAACTGTAGAAGGTCATTTTTTCATGTGATACACCAATATTTAAAACTGAGTTACGTCGCAAGGTAATAAAGGAATAAATAAACTGTATTATTAATACTAACACAAAATAAAATCATTCCAAATAAAGAATCAACAATTTTGTTAATAATTAAAATGAAGAATCAACATTTTTAATTTAAATAAAAAATAATGGTTAGGAAAACAGCACTACGAACGTCTACGTCTAAGCAACAACTAGAATAATTGGCTGAGAAGTAAGTCCTTGCAAGCGTGAAAAGACCGCATCACACCCAAATGTATTTATTCCGGTAAAAACATTTCCTTTGAAAATCTTGAAATCATCGATATGGTTATCGCACTGGCCGGATGATCTTGTTACGATATCCTGTGTTAATCACAGCAAAAATCTCTGTCACATAAAGTCATCCAGTTTCATCATGCATGGCATGACTCACTAATACTGAAAGCACGGTTAAAGTGTGCGCAAGCACACGGTGAGAAATGGATGCCGCTGAAACGTGATCCCATTAATACATTACTCATTTCTTTGTCACGCACTGTTGTTATTACCACTACGAGTACTAGTAGTAATATGACTAACATCAAAATGCATATGTTCGCGCCATGTTCATACTTTGTTTTAAGTTTAGGTGTGCTGCAATGAGGAAGACCTAATACCTCGTTGGTACATTATAATCTGCGTTACAATACGATTCGAACACGGGTACACCACCAGTTTCCTTCTTACTGTAATGAAATCGCATTACGTAATGGTGATTAATTTTATCTGAACTTGTTTTTAATTAGTTCGGCCCTTTGCCGGTGTACTAACAGTAACAAATGCGCGTTAGCGTTACAACATGCATTACATGCCTTGTAGTTAAATTATGTAATCTCCTACCAAAAACGCAAATGGTCGTATGATTTGACCAACTAGGCTTTTGTGGTGTTTCGCATATTCAAGTGTAAATGCTTAAAAGTTAAATTTTAATGTAACGAATACGAATTGCATAATATTTAACTAAATTGCTTACGGTTCGACTCCGTCAGCGCAAGAGATGTTTTTTCGGGAACTGTTCAAACTGTTTTGAACTGATAAAAATAAACAAAAAAACATGAATTATACTACCTAATCCATATACCTACTATCTATATCTATACATCTATAAGTACTATAATATTGTAAAGAGGTAAAGTTTGTGAGATTGTTGTTTGTTGGGTGTCTCAGGATCTACTGAACCGATTTTGAAAATTCTTTTAGCAATAGAAAGCCATGTTATTTGTGAGTGTCATAGGCATAGGTGTATTAAACCGAAAAAAAAAAGTAAAACAATGTTTATTGCCCAACGAAGTGGGCACGGGTCAGCTAGTAAGGAATAAATTAATAATACTAGTAAGGGAGGAGAGAAGGTTGTGTCAACTTTAGACGTTACCCTGCATGATTTTTAAATTTGTGGGCGTCTATTGTACTGGGTAAAACAATACTGCTTTTGACGTGTTACCGTTTGGATTTTAACTCGACCGCCATTGCTGTCAAGTAAATATGAGCTCGGTTTTGACCAGTAATCGTATTGTCAACGTTTTGATAGCTCTCATTTATTTGACAGTAATGACGGCCGAATTAAAAACAATACCAAAACAGGTCAAATAGGATTTGGATTTACCGCCTATGATAGAGGCCCCGATCATTGTTCGAGTGCGCCCGAATCACGCCTGGGCCGGTATTCTAGGCGCTAAAAACTATATCGTCTTTGATCTGTTACCGTATTGCCAACGTTTTGATAGCTCTTATTTATGATGGCGACTGACGTCAAAACAATACCGTAACAGGTCAAATACGATATTGTTTTTACCGCCGGGAATAGATGCCCTGATTGTCTCATGTTATTTGATTTTCTGTGTAAGTAATAACAGTCTTCTATTTATGTTGTCCATCAGTCAGTAATCGGAACGACGAGATAAAAATATATCTAAACACACAACCTCGTACCTGTATTGAGATGGGTGGTCGATAAAGTGACTCGAAGCGATTTCTGAGAAGATACTCACATCCTTTTGCACTTGGCTAGCAAACTACCCTATGATTCGATTGGTGGACATTCTGGTACATATTTTTATTAATCATCACATAGATTTATTTATGTTTAATGGACATAAACAGAGCAAGTACTAAGAATATAGCTATACTTTCACCACTTTCGAACGGTATAAACATTATTTAATACAGTTTTTCTCACTTAGGTACATTTTTGGTAATGTCGGTTGGTTTGCTATACGGCCTAGCAGCCCTGGCAGAAGGTTTTTTGCGAAATTCAAACTACGAACAATCTCTTATTCTATTTACGTAGATTGGATACAGTTTTTGTTGGTTCGCTAAATTAGGCATTCATTAAACAGTGTGCCGCTGCACTGTGGAACGAAAATGGCCTCTCCATAGAAATAGGGACTTAATTTTCTAAGTGCCTATTTTTTTAATTGAAATCGAATCTACTCCTCATAATTAGGTAAAAAAATGAATATGGGTCAATTTGGCTGGAAAACCGCCGAGTAATAATTTTTTTACTAAAATGTTGTATGGAGCGTATATGAAAAAACGGAATATCTCAGAAAGTGCACAATTTCCCGTAATATCCTTCCGCAGGAATTTAGTACCAATTATTTATGATTTTTCGGCGTACTCAAAATTTCCCGGGCAGGTGCACTTTTTAAAAAAAAAATCAAAAACGTTTTATATAGGGAAAACTTGGTTTTTAGGAGGTATTTAAGTTTGCACGACACGTTTAATCGTGGGATAAAATTAAATAATGGCTTTAGATGAGATGGATGTTCAAAAATGAGGTCATTGGAATAATGACATATCTCACTTTTTGGCCCTTTATCTCCCTGCCCCCTAATGAGCACAATCGGTGCTCATTAAGTGTATGATTAAAAGTAAAAATTAACTAAATCACTCTTAATTATTCTTAATTAGTTGGCATTAAGTAAAAGTATAAATTAAATATTATCTTATTATCATTAAGGATGATGATTACCCAGATTTCATTAGTAATGTGCAATAAATAGGTTGCAGTTTAATTTTATTGTTCTGCGTCACCTATTTCGGCATCCAATTCCGAATCATTTTGCGATTCGGAATTGATTAGAAGGTCCAAGGTCTCAATAAATAAGGTTTGTTTGTTCCTTTTATTCAGTGTTGGCCTCATTGCGGTAAGTTTGGGATCCGATGACAGAAGTAACATATTGAGAATGTCATGATTTTAATCTTGTCTACTCTTTTTCTGTGAGTTGTGTTCCCTGAACCTTCTAAAGTCTTTATTCCGGGCCTCTGACGCTTCTTCTGAGAGATTGCCGATCGGTATAACTGCGTTATGGGCTATAATGTCTGCTCCATGCACCAGTAATTTATGAACCGTTGCGGACATATGATACCAGTTGTATAATTCCACATATTTTTTTACTGTATCGTGGGCGTTATCTTTATATTTGTTGACGTCTATAACCTCTCCTGAAGTAACTGCTTGCAAGATTACTGCAAATCTCCTGATTAATCCCTCATCTAGTCCTGTAATGCTTGCTGTTTTACAGGGGTCCTCAAAAAACTTTCTGGCTGTGTTTCCATCATTAGTTGTCCCTGACCCCTGTTTGACCACATCTATCAAGAGATTCATTTCTTCCTTAAAACGATCTTGAATGATTTTCTTCCTTGATGCCATTTTTTCTTTTAGCTCGTTTCCTCTCGCAGCCCATTGTTTAAAATCCTGGCGATATGCTATGTGAAGAAGGCATTCCATCGTATTGATGCGAGCATGTAGAGATGATAACCCATATTGGTATATACCAGTATCCACAGGTTTTGTAAGAACTTTATCAAGAAGGTTCATCTCCGTTGGTTTAGCCAAACATAAACTGCAAGTTGCATTTGATCTGGCTTTTGAAAGAAAAGTGCATATTTTGCCGTCCAACATCGTCATCTTCAGTTCATGCTTCACTGTGTTGGTTTTGTGTTCTGTGGGTAGTAGATCTTCAATTTCCTTGTCTATCTCCGTTTTCTGAGCAAGCACAACGGCTTCGTTTTGACTCCGAAACTTGAACTGTATTGGACGACAATATAACGCTGAACAAGGCTTGGGATTCGTCCATATTGTATCAGTTCCTGAAGTTAATTTTAATGGTACCAGGGTTGTCATGAAAACACTAGAATCATCTTGCTCGGAGTCACTCATCTTTTGCTTGTACCTGCTTTGGCTCGAAGCACCATCAAACCCCCATTTAGAAATAAGTACCATCTGTTTGTCTTCTACGTGCTCCGGTATACTATCCATTATTCTGTTCACTGTAATATTCAATAATTATTGCAGTTTAATTTTGGCTGAAGAATCCGTAATAGTTATTGATTCACTCGGAGGATAGCAATCTAGTTTAGCTTTTTGTACTCTGTAGTATGACGGATACACATTTTCTGCACCTTCTCTAATAGCACTCTCTCGCAGGATCATATATTGCCATTTAGACAACTTGAGTGAAATAAAAAGACTTAGTGCTTTTTCAGGTGTATATATCGTAGATGTTACGGGTTTCTTCGTAGAGATTGTCACTTCTCTTAATTTAGATGCTACTTCTGGGTTTTTCAGCATATATTCAATTACGGCCGCAATATCATCGCGGCCATCCTGCTTAAAACGTTCTGCTGCAGCATATGCCAATTCATCAGCGTTTTCGGATTGTAAGTCACTCGATCTTTTTTTCTTCTGTTTGGTTCCCAGATCTTCGAATGACTTACGTTTTGTTGTAGTCATTGTTCCAACCGATGAGGTCGATCCTTCATAGTTTAAATCACCTGATTCTTGGGTGGGTGAATCGGATCGCCAAACTACAAAGCTTGGCCAATCAACATTTTCCATAAGCCAATGTACATAAGTACTTCTAAACTTTTTCGTATCTCTTCGGCACTTCTGCCATCTTTCCAAAGCAGCTCTTGAAAATCTTTGGCAAAATTCCTTGAGGGTATCATAGTCTTCTTCAGATAGTTGTCCATTGATTTTAGTAACCACTTCTTCCATCAAGGCTTTGTAGTTAAAAGAAGGTCCCTGATTTCTCAAAATCACGTACAAATCTAAGTTGGTCGTTAAACCCTCCATTGCTTGCAGTTGAAATGTTCCAGAAGGAATAAACCATAAAATTGAACTGCAACCTATTTATTGCATATTACTAATGAGAACCCATTGAAATCTGGGTAATTATCATCCTTAATGATAATAAGATAATATTTAATTTATTTTTTTACTTAATGCCAACTCATTAAGAATAATTAAGAGTGATTTAGTAAATTTTTACTTTTAATCATACACTTAATGAGCACCGATTGTGCTCATTAGGGGGCAGGGAGATAAAGGGCCAAAAAGTGAGATATGTCATTATTCCAATGACCTCATTTTTGAACATCCATCTCATCTAAAGCCATTATTTAATTTTATCCCACGATTAAACGTGTCTTGCAAACTTAAATACCTCCTAAAAACCAAGTTTTCCCTATATAAAACGTTTTTGATTTTTTTTAAAAAAAGTGCACCTGCCCGGGAAATTTTGAGAACGCCGAAAAATCATAAATAATTGGTACTAAATTCCTGCGGAAGGATATTACGGGAAATTGTGCACTTTCTGAGATATTCCGTTTTTTCATATACGCTCCATACAAAATTTTATAAAAAAAATTATTACTCGGCGGTTTTCCAGCCAAATTGACCCATATTCATTTTTTTACCTAATTATGAGGAGTAGATTCGATTTCAATTAAAAAAATAGGCACTTAGAAAATTAAGTCCCTATTTCTATGGAGAGGCCATTTTCGTTCCACAGGCTGCCGCTCGGTTCCTTGTACTCCGAGCTGTTAAAGTTCGGGGGCGACTTCTGCAATAATGGGGCGCGAGTCACGCGGCGCCGGTGCGCGGTGATAAGCCAGTATTGTGCTCAGCGCGTAATCATTTGTATAGAGCTCAGCGCGAAACGTTTCACTAGTCTATTTGCAAGAATCGTGAAGTCAGACCAGTAATCCGCCGGGCCTTGATCTGCCTCCATATGAATAGACAAATCAGGCCACGCACTTCAATAATACAATCAACCATTTAAATACATCGCGCTTCACTCACACATACGCGACGCGGATCGATTACCTACTGTGATTTACTTGTTACTTTTTACAAACTTTAATTGACAGTATTGCATGTCACTTCTCACGGGCAGTCGCTAATCGTTCGCGAACATTGCAAAAGGCACGAGTACAATTTTGGTTTCATACATTCCAAGAACTAAAACAACTGTTTCTGACGGTTTTCAACAAAGATCACGTCCGGTAGCTCGCATCTGATAAAATTGAGTATTGTAATAAGAAGCAAAGATTAGCATGTCCTTTGTTTTTTGTATTGATGATGCGGCTGTTTATGTTCATGGCTGTTTTCTTATTCACCATGTATTTTAAGTATGTACATACTTCCATACATTATTTAAAACGAAATATTAAGTTCTTTGTTGGCTGCGGGAAGTGTCTGCGACACCTTTACATTCTAGTATAATCCATATATTATATTTCATATACATGGTTCTGAAAGAAATAGATTATTGTTTGTAGTCACTTATAAACTATTGAGTGGTAAGCGAAAAAGTTACAACGCTCTACCTTATTTAGTACACGCACGATTGTTTGCTTCGACAGTGTGTTACTTTCAAGCATTGTGTCAGTATATCAATGCAATTTTATGTTATTGTTGCGACGCGATCACAAGATTTCTCTGTTGCTATGGCAATGCAAGTGCCACTCTCGCGACTCAATGCTGTATTATTCCCATCATTATCATTATGAAAATTGCTCACTGTACCCGATTTCTGAATACGTTGTTCTGCAAAGAATAAGCAAGGTTGTGGAGTTATCTCATACATATTATTATTTGTATTTTTTCATGAAAATAATTTGCATTATCGATAGGGATCATTTTACCTCGGTCTTTGTCTGCGTCGCGGTGACCTTAGTGGCTTCATGTTGCGACGTAATCATTCAAATTGTAATTTGAAGGGCGAACAACCATCCCACTTCTGCAGTGGCATGTTTATACTATAAACGTTAAGTTTAATTATTATATTGTATGACCTAGTATATATTTTGCATGTACTATAAAATTTTAACAAATGCTATAGGTCAACTTACCCATTAATCGTTCGGCAGCTACATAGATGCAATAAAGGATAAACTATTGATGGATATGCAACAGCGCAAGCATCCGTCACTGTATTTAATGCAAGCATTGAACACGAGGAAAACCGGCGGCGAACCTTCCTGTGTCTAAAAATATTTCCGAGGCTGCGCGTGCGACGCTCCTGCGGCGCTAGTCGCCATTGTTCGGCTAAGGCAGCCATCGAGTTCGCATGTAGGTTGTGTTTTATGATTTTGCCACTTTATCACAATAAACGTACTTGGGCCTACAGTCGTGACCCGGATGACGTAAGGAGAGCTAAACTACGCGTCGGTTTCCGTATGGATACATCTATCTGCCTGCCAAGACAGGCCGCTGTTATCTCGCTTTATGACATAATTAACTTCATTGTTCGTGTCACCTATCATATCAACGGGAATTAAGACTTTGGACGCCATTGAGTCTTACTTACGAAGATGGCGTGTGCTCAGTTATTGGAACAAAGGGTTGCAGAGTTGCTACGCTAACTAAACAAACATTTACAATTTGGAAGTCTTTTGTGAACATTGTCCAAGGTCTTGCGTGATGATTGTTTAACATGTATAAAACATCATCGCTAATTTAACTCTTAGTAAGTTCTCTGTAGTCGTATCTTATGTTAATTTAAAGAGTTCTTAATATTACGAGTACTTATACTTTAAAATGCTACTTACCAAGAAAATATTGTAAAATGTCAGCAGGAAGAGATTTTCATTTCATAGCAGTTCTCAAGATGAAAATAGACACAAAGTGAAACGTAACTAAATGTAGTCGGTTATACTATACATCTACTACTAAAGCATTCCCACTTTGTTTACATTCGTGATGAACGAACACTGAAGGTGCAGGTTGCAATTTGGTCGATACTCTCTAGCACGCATTTTTTGAAATAGCAACCAGTAGTTATCTTTCCAACTATTTTTAAACGGTCCTGCGTAAATAATGATACGTGTATTAATTTAAATAAATAAAATAACGTGTTTAGTGTCTAGCCATGTAGTAAATATTTGTTGTTTGGTTATTGTGCTATCGTCACCCAGTTAACGTACACCGTTAAACTTTTAATAGGTTAGTTGCTGATTGTATCGCAGCGTCTGCAGACATAATTATGCGTCGTACAGTGATAATTAACTAAATGAACAACATACAACACGATGCAGCTCTGCTGTTACTCTTTGCAACTTGACTGATTGGGTGTAATTTTCTGAAGTACCAAAAACGACGCATTCGGTCTTCTACAACGTACAAACTATCCTTGTCAACAGTTTATTTTATACACTATCTTATTTTGTTATTTAGAATACCCTGGTGGTAGCTATTGGGCTCGTCTCGTGTGAACCAAAGTAACACTTACCTACATTTATTGTGCCTCTATGGGTCAGATTAGGCTGGTGTGTTGGATTTGGAATACGTTGACGAACTTACCTTTGCTTCGTTAGAGAATAAACCATGCACGAGGAGTGCAATAATTTACTTCATTAAGAACAATACAAACGTTTACTTAATATTGCAATCTTTTTATTGTGACCGAGTTGAAACTGTACATTTCTTTACAGGTTCACGATGCGAACGTCGTCGGCTTTGGCATATCAAGCAACGGTAAATTCATGATGTCATGCTCATCAAACACTGACATGGTTATATGGGATCTCAAAGGCCAAAAGCTAGATACCATAGATACGTATTTAATGAGTACTTACTCTGCCAAGATCTCTCCTTGCGGGAGGTTCGTCGTCGCCACTGGCCAAGTCTCGGACATTAAGGTGATGGAAGTTGTCTTCACAAAGAACGGAGAATACAAGCAGGTGACAAAGGCTTACGACCTGACCGGGCACATGTCGGGCATATATGACGTCGCCTTTGATGTGGACACTTCGCACGTCGCCACTATTTCCAAGGACGGCACGTGGAAGTTATATCACACAAAGAGTGAGTATCAAACTAAGGCGTAAATGCTACTGATATCTAGCTTTACGTACTTAAATGAGTTATACAAAATTACGTGAGGATAGCCGATGACTCGTCCGAAGTCCTATGGTTACGTGTTGTTTTTCCCTGATGAATATGAATGCGTTTAGTAGGAAAATACGGTTGATAGCAGTCGTTTAATATACGCAAGACGCGGGCCTGCCCCACGCGGATGTGCGACCGGTCGGCAGCGGCGTCTTGCCATGTGGAAACACGCCGCTTGAGGAAATCTAATATTATTCTCATAATTGTTTTATGTTACGTGAGGACTGACGTATGCCGAATACGATAAATCGGTCAAGTATCAGTTACTTGTAATGACTCACGAGAAGATACAAACGAACAAAGTTTTTTTACTAGTTTTATGTTGTTGAAACGTGATACATTTGGAATATGAAACCAAAAACCCACCGCACAGATAGGCCATAATCACGCGTTGTCTCAGTTGTTTTACGAGTATGTTTGGGTTTTGCCGTAATCTCATCATAGAATCATTAAGTATTTAAATGGTCTCGTTATCTATTACGCGAAGTGTGGATAAATTCGTTCGAAATCACAGACTGATAACGATTTGTATTATCAATGTTATGCATAACCGATTTTATAGGAGTTTGTCATAAATACAACCTTTAATTTGAGTCATAGATATACAAAGTTCACACAGGAAAGAAATAGAATTAAGTTGTATTTGTTTTTAAATTTTGTTTGCCGTGTGGTTGCTGGCTTAGAATAGTGCCACTCTTCCTGTGGAAGTCGTAAGAGACGACTAAGGGATTAAAGGCTTGTAGTATTGTTTGGCGATGGGCTTGCAACCTGTCACTAATATACACATGGTAAACATCTTAGCCTGTTGTGCGAAATGTGGTTATAGGATTAACAACAAGTTGTTAGAGTTGTTGGTAATTCTGTAACTCTGCATACCCCACTCTGGGATGAAGGCGTGACGGTATGAATGTATGTGTATGTTTTTACATGCTTGCAAGTGCGACCGAGATTTGCTTGATTTGACATGACATGACAAACCCGATTTTGAAAACCTAAAGACAACGTAATGCTTGTTAGGTATATTTTTAAGAGTTCTGTTGATAGAGTCGAAAGGTGGAAACAGGATCTCTGCTGTACTTAATTTAGAGTCATCGAGTTTTGACTGGTTAGTTTGGTCTTGATGAGCAGATTATAATTCAGTATGTGCAGAAAAAAATGCAGTCTGTCGAAAAAGCTTGTATTAAGCTGTTGGCCGCGACTCCGTCCACGTGGGAGTCGTTTATCGCTACTCGCGGTAAAAAATAAACCTATTTCCTTCCTCGGGGTTAAAGCTATCTTCGTACCAAATTACATCGAGATCGGTTCAGCAGTGTAGCCGCGAAAGCGGAACAAACAGACAAAGCTACTTTCACTTTTATAATATTAGTACGGATTAGACACTAAAGCTATCTGTGTATGGAATTATGTAAGTACTTACTTGGTAATATAAGGCGATTGCTCAGGTAACTTTTAACAAGAATGTGACCACACGCATTGTTGTGGTTGACATCATTCTCTTTTATTCATCTAAAATAACCTTCAAGTATGTACTACAATTTACATCTAAAGGCAGTATTTCGCTGACTTTTGAACTATAATTTTCATAACAATGTGTCAATCTGATAAAACCATGTAGCACGTCATTTATTTAAATGCTTTAACGACAAACAAGATCAACACGATTTGGTTAATAGTATCTGTATGTTGACGCAGATCTATACAAAGGTCTCTTTGCTTATGATAATCTTCCTTGGCGATAATATACCTAACTTATACTTTTGTTAATTTTTACACATCGAGCTTGAACTGGTTGATAATTAAAATTACTATTATGTTAGTATTTTGAATGTATTATGTTATATGCAGTTTTTTAATGGCTCGCTAGCTATTCCAGACTGCTATCAAATTCTTAAATTCCAATAGTGTTTGACTCTCGCGTCACAATGTATTAACCTCAAATTCCAGTAAACTACGCCTTGGGCGAGTCCCCGCACGTGCTCGAAACCGGCTCGTACACACAGTCGGCCAACGCGCCGTGCATCGCTCTGTCGCCCAACGCAGAAGTACTGGCCGTCTCCGTCGACGGCTCCGTAGAGTTCTACGACACTTATACGGGCAAGCTGTACGACACCGTTGAGAACATCTACACTTCTGGTATGTATTCATTAAACCGGGAACTCACTAGCGAGCCACGTACACATCACGATATTACGTGCAACAGTGACAGTTACACTGTTGCACGTAATATCGTGATGTGTACGTGGCTCGCGAGCGTTTTCTTCACTAGAAGCTCGTTACTGTAACTGTTACGGTTACAGTTACAGTTCGCTAGTATTTCAGTTTGACGACGCAGTTAGCCTAGTTGGTAAAGAATCCCCAGCCATGATGAGCACGAGTATTTGTATGTGATACGTTGTTGTTTTTTATGTATACTGGGTGTCCCAGAAACCAACGTCAACCCGCCTAGGGCTGATAGAGCAGCTCATAAACTATCGATTTAACCCCCATTTATGTTTAGCAATTGTTATTAGTTTCCGAGATATTGATCATTTTAATCGGATTTTTTGTCACTTTTCCTTGTCCGTGATACGAAAAACCCCTAAATTTATGTATTTATACTTTTGTTTTTCAGTGTTTTCTTGCATGATTAGAATCACTGTGAAATAAGGAAGTTTTTAAAGCTAAATGCCTTTTTTTTTCATTACAACTTTTTGAGTAATCGCACAGAGTTACTTTCTCCATAATAAGGGAACCCCGCGTTTGATTTTCACCAAGTATGGAAAAACAAACTGTGTGTTTACTCAAAAAGTTGTAATGAAAAAAAAAATGGCATGTAGCTTTAAAAACTTCCTTATTTCACAGTGATTCTAATCATGCAAGAAAACACCGAAAAAAAAAAGTATAAATACATGAATTTAGGGGTTTTTCGTATCACAGACATAAGGAAAAGTGACAAAATATCCGATTAAAATGATCAATATCTCGGAAACTAATAACAATTGCTGAACATTCATGGGGGTTAAATCGATAGCTTATGAGCTGCTCTATCAGCTCTAGGCGGGTTGACGTTGGTTTCTGGGACACCCAGTATAAGTATTTATTTCTCTGTGTAAGCATGTTTATCGTTGCCTAGTACCCACAGTATAAGCCTAGAGTTACATTTGGGACTAGGTCAATTTGTGTGAGATTGTCCCAAAAGATCAAGCCTTTGCTAATTGGTACACTAAATAGCAAGTAAGCCAGTTTCTAACGTCAAAATTCACCTTCGCTTTCAAAGAGGGTCAATGCTGAGAAGAGCAGCAACAAACTCAACAGTCAGTTCTTTTTAGGATTTGGTTTATTTTCTCAAGATTGTGATCGTAGTTGATTCCACCGCGTAAGATGTAAGGTAATTTACTATTAAACTTGGCGTTTACGTTTTTAATAACTTTAACCATAGCTATTTTATTCAATTTATCAACTAAGAGATAATATCCCTCATGTCTCATTAACTTTTTCGAGTTTACACTAGCTCGAAGCGAGTTTTGAGCGAGATGTGCGATGTGGGATGTACCTAGTTGAAGTGGCCACAATCTCGCCGCGCTCGCGTTGAGCGGCGTAGCAAACATAGGTGATGCAAACATAAAGTAGTATCCTTATTATAGCATCTTTTTTAAATCTAGGTATGCACTAGCTTTTACACCTCATTTCCGGTTCTTCTGAACGGAATTAGACGAGATGCAGCCTTAATTTTAAACTGTATCGTGAGCTAGGATGTTAATTCCACAATGATTAGTAGCTAAACTGTAAAACAGTGTTCTTCCGTTCAGTGTTTAAAATATAAATAGATAGATTAATTCCTAAAACCACTCAACCTCCACGTACGCTGCTCCGAGCAGCGGCTGTATGCAAGGATACATCACGGATATTTCACTTATAGTAATTGTTATAATACTTATAATTTACAGCGCTCGATTATATCATAGCTCCATTAACCACTTAAATCGGTGTCCAGAAATAGATGGATGTTGCCCGCTGACGGATATCGCAACCATGGCCGTGTTGTGCCACTATATAGCTAGATCAATATTTAGCCAGAGCTAACCCAAAGTTGACCTCCGTAGGCCCATTAAACCAAGGTCTTCTTTGATGCTATTGTGTAAACTAATTAGTAATTATTATATTTACTAATTGACCAGACTATCATAGAGAACTCCAGAACGACTATGTGATAACTAGTGATAAGTCCATATTATATTGACTATTGAATTGACACAATCGCGTCCGAACTTGAAATATACTAGAAAAAGTTATTGAAATGTAAAAGTGGTACAAGTAGTTTCTTAACAAGTAGTTCCTTACTTGTATGACGCTCTTTTCTTCCATTTGTTTAAAATATGACTAGTTTGTATTGAAAGCAAGGGTGTAGCAATCCTGCTAAAGGAAACCGATATTGACGAACGACTGGCACGTGGCCGGGTATATGTAAACATAGGAAATAAACGTAGTTATATGCTGATCATGCAGTTAAGAACTGATACAACACTGTGTTACTGTATAACCCTCGTAGCTTCGTATTCTCTATTGCAGATCGTATTCTACAGAACATAATAAACAATATTAAACATCCTTGCATTTTTTGTCAGCCAAACAAGTGGCAATTAAATTATAAAGCTCGATTGATGCTTTAGATCGAATTTATTAGTTTTAATGATGGCAATTGAACAAAAAAAACTGATATCTGTTGAGATCTTGAGGAGATGAAGTTTAATTTAATACCGGAATAAACGGACCGACCGGTTGACCTAGTTCCATACGTGTATTGATTCCAGTCTAAATATATTTGTGATCGCTAGCTTTGACAGAGCCACGGCCTGTCTAAACGGAAATCAATTGTAGCTATTTCTTGGGAAATAATCTAAATATTCAAAAATAAGATTGGCCTATGTCAATATCTTGACTATTCAACGTATTCTGCAAAAATCACGTCATACTATTAAATTCTGTCTTTTAGAGATACTACGCAGCTTTCATAGTTGCGCAATTTAATATATTAGTTGCTATTAATTTTGTCTATATAGTTGAAAAAACGGCGATAATGGAGGCGCCTTTAGACGAAGAGAGACAAATTTATAAAATAACTCGCTTTTAAATAAACCTGTTATAGTTTCCAATTATAAGTGAAAATCTTTGTATACTTAAGTAACAAAACGAGTAGTCCGGTAGATACAATCTTAAGAAGAAGTTCTCGTTTTGTTGATCAGCATTGTTATGGGACTGAAATACCTTAAGCTGAAGGAAGCGGGACCAGATAAGATAGGGTCCTTAGGGCGACGGGTATCATAATTTAAATTATTTTTATCCATTGCATTTACATAAATTGTATGTACCTATAAGTAGCGTTTTTTGTAAGTATATAACTTTGTCAATATGCACTAAATATACATGTCATATAGGTATGTGTAACCAAATATGATCAGATTTTCAAATTGGAGCAAATTAGAGTCGATAAATTAACCAAATTCTAAATAAATACAATAATTACGTAGCAAAATAGAATATATAAACTATTTTTCCCATACGTAAAACCATAAAATAACATGATTACCTACGTGCAAACATCAACATTACTCACATCTTATTGTTTGCGTCATTTACGGGTTATATCCCTTAATTATAAAGTTGTCTCGTGTATATTTCACAGAATTCCCTTCCATTCAAAATAACATCCTATCCGAGAATTATAAGCAGGTTTCCGTCCACTCACCATTCAATTGAGTCAGTGGTCTTCTCAATTCTCAATTATTTATTGTTTTCATAATTTGTGCATCATACAGGATAACTTATAAGGCATGAGAACTTTATGTACTTATCCTGGTCGGGCACAGAAACTTACAAACTAGTGACGTAGCTTGTTTACTAACAATTATTATTTTTATTTGATATCTCTACATAGTATAAAACAAAGTCGCTTCCCGCTTTCTGTCTGTCCCTATGTATGATTAGATCTTTAAAAGTACGCAACGGATTTTGATGTGTTTTTTTTTCATAGATTGAGTGATTCAAGAGGAAGGTTTTGATGTATAATAAATTCTATTTTATGCACGGGTGTTACAGAAAACTTTCATAAACCGAAACGAAGCCAGCGGGGTCGCTAGTTATGAATAAATTAATACATCAAATGTTTATTAAGTTATTTTTCTCAAACATGCTATGTAATGTCGGCGTTATGTTAGTTATTTTAGGCTTCAAAGTGCCACGTTCCCGACGGAACAACTCGAGAGAACTGTAAAGGAATTTCATACAAAATTGAAGGCCTAGGCCGGGAAGTAATTTTTTTTTAATTTTAATATGGCCATGAAAGCTGGTTTTATGAACAGGCTGAATATCTAAATTAAATTTTTAAAAATTTTGAGAAAATGTTATAACGTCAAATACTAGGAGTGCATAAACGTTTGGGAGACATCCGCGCTGTGTCGTGTGCGCCCGCCGCCCGCCCGCCGGTTGCCCGCACCACCTGAGATCTAAGTTGCGCTATGCCTGATATACCTCCTAATTACCGCTGCGCTCCTGGTACTTTATTTTAACACCCAATTACTTTTCTTCCCTAGGGTGGACATATTTATCAATTTACTTTTTTGAGTGATGTATTTTTTATTTAATTGCATATGTTTGAGAAAAGCACTATACGTACCTCGCCGTGAAAAGGGGTTGCCAGCCTCGTAAGTATCCGGCCTCGCTTCGCTCGGCCGTCTATATCACTCGGCCGGCAACCCCCTACTTCCCGGCCTCTGTAGTAATGTACTATTATCTGCTAAATATGGTGTATTAGAGATAAATTAAAGGAAAAATGCGACGCTAACATTAGGACTCTGGCCATTCAAAATAAAACTCCTATGATCTTGACATTTGCGTCATGTTTTTGTTGTGACCAAAATTGTTCGATCCAAACAAACATGGCTATGTTCATATCGATAATGCATAAATTATTCACAAGTTTCTTTATACCGCGACGGTGGTAAACAAGCAGGGGCTCTCAAATTATCCATGTTGTCATTTCTAACGATATAACAGGTAGGTATGAAGACTAAGAGGGACGGGACATCCGAAGTTTCAAATTTAATGCCTCGGAGGCAGCCCTCTAGTTACAGGTACCTATATGTATAAGCCGCATGAGATAAGGATGTGATGCTACTTTCAGTACTGCAACTATAGTCGCTTATTATTATATTTTCTAATTTTATCGTTATTTATGATATAAATATACCTTAGCTTTTTTATATTTCTTCATATTATAATTATTAATGATATAAGTCCATCGTCTCCTTCTAAACAGTCTTCTAATCTCGGGTAGCGCAATTAGACTCGCATTTGTAAAAGTGCCCGTGCGGCCTCCTTACATAACATATTTCATTATCCTTGTGGTATTATTGCAAAAATGTTGTAGATACACCAAAACCGATAAGGCAAAAAACCACGATCGAACTCATGAGTTGCTATTTATATGTGTACCTACAGTAAAATCTTCATTTTATATAGGTCATACCATACGCTCCAGTCTTATCTCGACACGTGTGATAGCTATGGATCGCTATATACCTACTCGTATATGTATTTACGTTTGAGAGCTGCATAAACAAGATAAATAAAATATCCGATATATCATTACACGAACAGATTCGATGTTATTGTGGGAACTCTTACGTAAGATTAACGTAGAACAAACAATTAGTAACGACGTAGATATATCACTAGTGAGATAATTATGTACTTATTTATCTTTTTGAATTTCTTTTATGTCGTTACTGCATCATATTGGGAGAAATTATTAACAGATACGCATCGTCTAAAATATTTGAACATATTATACATATCGAGCAAACTCACAAATTGACCTATGTAGTACCAAAGTAAGCTCTAGGCTTGTACCACGTCCTGTATTCATAATCACGTATTAGAGAAATACATACTTATATACATCCAAGATTTAGGAACGTATATTCGCGTTCATCACATAAATATCTGTCCTTATCGTGACTGGAACCCGTGACCGCTAGCTACGAATGCAGGGTCACTACCAGCTAGACAAATTCGCACCGAACAGAGACGATTTCTTCGCCTAACTATGTAACCCCCCCCCCCTGACCGATGCTGCTTATATTCTCAGTTAATAATTGTATTAATACCCTGTACTACTTAGGTACCAAATTTAATTAAGATTGTGTTAAACACATTGTCTGTAAGACGTCACTTCGTTCGGTCGAAAACCTTATAACTTATGTAACTATCGGAAAAAGGTGAAAATAGGACATTGAATCGATAGGCATGATGTTTACCAAACAGTATATGTACATTTTAATCGATCGATATATTACAACCAATTGGAAAGCTTCGCTCGCAATCAATAACGTCGAATGTATGTATTTTTAACTCTTCAAGGCTATCGGAAGAGTGCATTATTGAACATCCAGCCAAGGCTTCGTTATCGACGAGCGGCGTCAATACCGCATCCTATGAATTATCGGGACATTATTTGCCGAGCACATAAAGAGCTCCGACCTTGTTGTGCAGGACGGACGTGAAAAAAGCACTTAGTACCGATTAGCGGTTGCATATGACACTGTGCCCATATTGTGGTGTTTAATTACAAAAAGTGACTTCTTTGTTTGATTTTCTCTAGTACTTTACATTCAATTAACATTGGAATGAGGATGGGGGAGCGATAAAGTCCTAGTATTTTTCAACTTCACCTTATTCTAGTGTTCCTTGCAAATTATGCTAGATTTAAAATTTTAATTGAATTTGAAACTATCTGTCTGTACTCACCGCACCCACATAGTATGTTCGGTACAATTTTGATTAAAACTGACTGCCATGGTTCGATAGAAACCGTTGGGCGACACAGTTGGCTTAATGGCTTGTTCTGGCTGCCAAGCGAAAGTTGCCCATTTGAATATCGCTAACGGGCGATTTTTGCCGCCTTATACGTGTGAAATGTCCTTTGCTAGTTGCTAAAGTATTACTTACTAGACTTAGCCCGCGACGGTGTTGAACTCAATTTTAGTTTTTGCCTTAGGAACTATGAAATTATATTTAACACTCGAGTGCAGCAGTTTAGCCGTAAAGGCGAAACAAACAGACAGACAGACAAACTCACTTTTGCGGTTAAATCAAATCAAATCTTATTTATTTGCCAGAACACAGTATTACATAAAGCAGATGTTCAAGAATTAAAAATCAAATTGCGTTCAGCATGCATGCAAGCGTGCAACTATTAATAGCTAGTCTATTTTTTTTTATTTAAGTAAATCAAAAATATAATTTTCTATTACTAATAAAACACAAAATATAATTCAATAAATAATAACATTCATAAATAACATTCCGTAAAAACACAATCATTAATCGTTAGAAGTAAAACGGTCTTATTTCCTTAGTACTTATCAATTTAGGTCACTATAATTCATAAATTCATTTATAAAAACATTTGTGCAAAAGCCATTTTGTGAATTTGGATTTAAAAATATTTCCTAATAATAACTTAACGTCATGAGATAAGCTGTTGTATAGCGTTATACACATATTCAAAATTATTTTTTTGTATGTTTTTATGGCAGGAAGGCCTATATAGTTTATATTATTAGTAGGCATAAAATACTTAAACCTTATGTACGCGGTTATAAATTAATCTTAAAGTTTGAATATGCTTATATGCTTGGTAAAGATTCACTACTTAACCCTTATGACATAAAACTTAAAACAGCCTATTTGAATTTGAATTAGCATAAAAAAAATGTTACAAAAAATAACTAAAAGTTGGGACCATGTTATGATGGAAAGGACATCATCCGGGTTTCATTTTTTGGTCCAAACATAAAAGTGCCGGCCAAAAAAAAAGAAGCTATATTCTGTTAGATCTTGTTCGCCTGAGCATTTGTTATTATGGCACCAAAGCTGTAGTACCAATATCCATAGTTTTATTCTAGTTAGAAAATTAAATATTTCATTGAATTGAACTAACAAAAACTAATGAATTATTCTACCATACTTTACATTTGAACATATTTTGGTAAGATACGGTGGTTTGGTGCCATAGTAAGAAATGCTTAGGCGGGTAAATTGTATCAGAATAAACCATTTTTTTTTTTGGCCGGCACTTTCACTTTTGGACCAAAATGGATGATGTCTTTCCATCGCCATGCAAAGAAGGGTTAAAACTGCCACGTAACTTAATAAAAGATAAAATAATAATAGCAGTAATCATATTATCAGAGGTATTATTATCGTACCATTTGTGCTGCGCTGGATAGTTTGCTGACTGGGTGGGAAATAGTGGGAATATTGCTGACGTAAATAACAGTAATCCTAGTACCGAAACCTGAGGCTGGGGTCGGTATAGCTGAAAACGGGCGCACTTACTACTACCCAACCGACGAGTAAAACTGTAAAAGAGCCCCGATGTGGCCAATGTACTGAATAAATTATTTAATTACTAATAATAACTCAATCTAGTCTGTTAATTGAAAGAAATCATGTTGAGAATTTATATTTGACACAGACGCTCGGCAGAGGTGAAATGTCATAGTCGAATATAAGTGGACTCCGGATCTTTGTGGCAATGACGTCTCAATAGGGTAATTTGGGGAGTAAATGGAACGGTGTTAATTAATACGGCAACGTAGTCTATTGGTGTTCTACGGAATTAAAATTTTACTATCAGGGATCCACGACATAAATTACCCAAGTAAGTTTCTCAATTGATTAATTTATCGATGTTGTGGATTGAATGTGTGAACGAGAACCCAAACCCTGTATTTATCACATGTTTATATTATAACTACAGGGTTTGGGTTTGCATTTTGAACAACGTCTAAAAGGAAAGCACACACATACACACAGGTGACATACCTGAAATAAATGATATTAACCCGTAATTTGACAGTGTTCATCATAGTGAACCATACCATAATTTTCATTTTATTTGTATTATTTTGGCCTATTGCCTAACACGCAATCGCGATCGACTTCAAACCGGGTACAATTGTTTTCATTTTGTATGCAGACAAGCATTCGATTTTCAAAATAAAAACTATTGCGCATCCGAGTGCGTTAGCCAATAGCCCCAGATCGTTTGATTCATGCAAAAATTTAAGGGTTAAATTTAATATTGTATTCATAACAATACAATCGAATTGAAATGAAATTTCAAGACTTATTTATGTTATTCACCCGTCATTAAGTCTTCCTGTTTTGTTTACAGGTTTGTTAAATTACATGAAGTTCGACGCCAGCGGCAAATACCTGTTCGTGTGCGGTGAAAAGGCCGTCAGGATAATTCACAACGTGTGCGGCTACCAGACGACAATCGACAGCTGCTCCAGGCTCCTCGCGACCAAGCAGACCTCGGCCACCACCGAGCGCCTCAACAAAACCATCCAAGACTGCAAGGCGACCCTTGCAAAGTTCGGAAAGTAGACCTCTCAATTATATCAAGTCACTATGCCAGTCTCTATTGCATTTACACAAAGTATTTTTATAAGAATTTACTGTACGTTTGGATAGAAACGAACTGAAATTACGTCTTTTGGCATTATATCTTAGATGATTCTGAAGATTATTCGATATATTCTCAATTTTAACCGTGTTGAATGGAGGAGGGTCTAAAGCTCAATTCGTTGCGTTTTTCAGTTTTACTTTTTTAATTTGGACCGATCTGCGTTCACCTCTGTCGCGAAAGATTTTCGCAATTCAGTCATTTGAAGTTTCATGTTTTTATCTATGTAATTAATTGTATTAGTATCATTTACATAATATAAATGTTATTTACGGTTATTTCTTATATTTATGAAGGTATAATTAAAGTATTGATCGATTTAAAAATTGTGCACGGTTTCTTTGGTACTTTACGTGAGGTGCGGAAGTTTGCAAAATGTGAACAGTGTCATATTAATGTAGAATCTTAAGGAGGTCAAGACAACTTGTGTCGTATATTTATCCATGCGATTTACGTACAGTTAATCTCATGGCTCATTCGTGGTCAGTGAGTCAGTTCTTTTAAGTCTACATTGCCAATTCAATATGTACCATAAAGCATTTTCCTAAAGTTCAATAATGTTGTTTAAAATAACTATAAGTTGATTTATTATGGCTGTGAAGTAAACAAAAGTATTTCTCTGAAATTTTGCGCATTTTTCGGAAATGGGTGTGTCCACTCTTAGAAGTGTCTAGGTTAAAACATTAGAAAGTTCACAAATTAACATATTCTTATAACACCTACTTTATTTTAACGTAATATGTTTAAAACTCTTAACTTCTGGGACCCAACTTAAAATTGTAAGTATTTTGGGCTAAAAATAATGACGTTAATTTTATTTATGTAATTGTTCCTATTTACATGTTTACAGTATAAAATAAGTATCGTGACTACTATAAGACTCGAATTATCCTAATTTCTCAGTTTCTGTGTAAATTACCAATGTGTGTCGTGTCTAGTTTGCAAATTGCAGTTTAGTAATTAATTACTATGCTCAATGAGTTTCGGCATGCGAAATACTGAAACATACGTCATAAATCAACTGTATTACCACCGTCAGTTATTGACTCGAACCGTGTTGTAATCGTACATAGTGTGCTCTTATTTATATATATATCTCTATGTGAATTTTAGCTTTTGATTATACCAATAAAGTATTGCGCTTAAGCGTAAGATACTTGTTACGTGTGAACCTAAAAATCATTGCGTCTCTCTAGTAAATAATACGATTTGGCGACTTATATGTATGCCAGCCCACCATGCCGTAATTGGTGTTATTATGTATACTTACGCCGTCGTATTATCTTGTAAATCTCTTTGATTTCTGTCAGGGTTCGTTTTAATACCGCTGTGACTACCAGGACTGGAACAAATAAGGTTAGGACGTTCACCGCCCATGACGCACACCTCCAAATGCGGGGATATCCCAGAAGTTCCATATTTTCTAGTTCCATATGGATCTACCGGGATATTCATTTTGAAGGAAATGTCCCAGAAGTACCATATATATATATTTACTTTACATAATTGGCCACTTCTTCACGTTGATTAGGTACCTACATACTTCTGGGGGGTTATTATGACGTAACTAATGTAACTATACAGTTCATTTTACGGCGAGCGTAAAGGACAGAGCTATAGCAGTTATATAGCTCGCTCTATCCTTTTCTCTCAGCGTAAACTAAACTGCATAGCTATGTCATAATAATCCCACAGTTAACATTGTCAAGTATATGACACTTCAGGTTTTACGTTGTTTCTTATACAAGTGATCGTGTCCCTCGGTAAAAAATACGTTTTACAATAGTAAAACGCGGCCAAAGTAAGCACGGCGTGTTACAACATCTCGGGCACAAATATTGCTATCACTCAAATTTCAGTAAAACAAAAACCCATAAGTAATATGTGCAGTGCCAACCCTAGCGTTTTCAATGATTTTGCAACACTGATAACGGGGTATGCTCCGAAGATACTTAACTGATTTAAAACTAAAATAAAAACAAAACCAGGTGTAAAGCCTAGTATGTAGTTCCAAATGGAACTATTGGGATCATTTATTTGACATTTACATATGTACCGATTTTTCCATATGGAACTAGAATTATGGAACTTCTGGGACATCCCCACAAATGCTTTTTAAATCAAAACAAATGATAATATTAGGCACACGGTAACTAATGATAATATTTTTAACCATGTTACTACAAAAAAATTAACAATCGATAAACATTTGTTTATTAAGTGTCAATTTATAGAAAACTGTCTGTTTAGAGGTGTTTAAGAAGTATTTATGTTTTTTGTAGTAACACCATTAATATTTCAAACGTACTGCAGCGAATCGACGTGACACAACTCGGTCTCATATTCAATAGGACATAACCAGTATTGGACGTGTGGTCTCGCGTCGCTCCGTTGTAGCACAGTTCAGCCTGGTGCGGCCGAACCGTAAGTTCTATTAATATGTTTCCTCTGAATAAAGAAAATATAAGTTGATGAATTTTGGACTTTCTATCGAACGGAGAAGATACACGGCACACTTGCGATCTGATGGCAAGTGGGGCCTGAAACCCCTGGATTTGCCATCCCAAGATTACAAATGAGAATAAAAACATGGAATGGCTTGTCAATGATGACAGACCGAAATAGTTCGGGGACTTTTACCCAATAAAATCCTAATTGCTTTTGACATGTTTTCGTATTTATTTAAAGTCGGCTGACATTACTATAGAGTAAATAAGTGAGTAAATGACAATACGAGAACATGACAAAACCAATTAGGTTACACAGAGTAGAACGCGCCTTGGTGATGGTTATCAACCGTGAGTGACGCTTTTTGTTTTAAACATGGCGGCTTAGAAAATTAACCCCACAATGAGACAACAACTTATTTTCACTTGGCCGCTTTTTCACCTGCAAGGAAACTTCTGCGAGACATGTCCGGCAGCTGGTATTAGTTGTTGACACTTGTAAGTGACGTGAAATCCTCTGTCTGACGTTTCTTGCAGAAGTTTTATGTTTAGAGTACAGTGTAAATTTTGTGTAAGTATTAATAAGAGTGTAGAGGGTACCAAGTAAGTAAGTTTTATGATTATGTAGAAAGAAATTTAATAAAAAAACGAGTGTTTTAACGTTTGAGAGGTGGCAAAGAGGAATAGAGGCCAGAGTGCAGTTTAGGCACTGTAATGAAACTGCAGAATGCACTTATGTTTGCCGCGGAAAATCCATCTTCATCATGCATGAGACTATAAACGAAAAGGTATCAAATGTATAAATACGTTTAAGAAACATGCGCTCGTCTGCTGAAATAAAACAACCGAATAATTATGTACCTTTACAGGCTTTATTTACGTCATTTTCCGCTTAAAAGTGACACGATCAACAGTAGACTGAGAATACTGAGATGCTCCGTGATTTATATTATAATTAAGTACAGTTTCACAGCTTGACAAACAAAGAGCTTTGACAATACAACGCAGTGCATTCAAAGTCAATTCCTTTTAATGTAATCGTTAGAAAATAGAGTTCTCATGCCAAAATAGTTTCCTTATTCAAAAATTAATCATACTCTTTATCTAAATATCTCAGTTGAACGGCTATTGCATAAAAATAACTATCTGAATATTTGATTTCTTTCAATTTAATTTTGTATTATATTTTTGTACAATGTGTTGTTGCTACTACTTTAATATACATTTATAACATGTTTAATTTCAATATTGACTTAGCATTACATAATATTTATTTTGATTTCTAGAAAGGACATGAAACATGGTTATTTTATTTTAAAATGGAGCGCTAAAAGCTGTGACATATGCATTTTTGTGACAGATATAACAAACATTAAATGATAATTGGCTAGTTTCTCTTAAATATCTTCTGAAAGTAATGCACTTTACGTGTTGACGGGTTGTATCGAGATTCAATAAACTATTACGATATTAAATTGTCTAGTGAAGGCTAATAAAAGTAATAAAATTAAGACCGACCGAAAAACTACAGTTAACTAACTCGCTTATAAACACAAGCCCTAGGTGTTCGTTCAAACAAACACACCCGAGCATAACATGACAAGCAGAATAGGACCTTATCTCAAAAAGATACAAAAATTCAACTAGTGTTATATTATAGGCCTTTGATAGAATTAGAAACCTTTACTTGATAATGGCATATCTACTCTTTCATAAAGCAGATGATACTAGTTGTAGAAGGAATTAATACAAATAATACTTCCAGACCAGTTTACCACCGTGGCAGGTTCTCACCACACTAGTAATAGGTAACAATGGATACATTCAAACAAAGGAACTACAAAGTATTGCAATATTATAAATGTAGCATGCCAGTTTTCTTCTTTTCTTGTTCTTTTGTATTGCATTTATATAACTATAAGACACTGAAAACAAGTATTCTTTTACAGACGTTTTAACTTAACATATAAGTAAAAGTCCAGAATATAAATAAATTCGAACTTCACTACAGATAAATCCACAAGTTGATAAGAAAACGCATAGCAACCGTGTAAGAACCAAGCTATTAAATTCAATACGAGTACCTAATTAAGATTGAAATCAGCCTAGCAACATTTAAAGTCTCTTGTTTGATACAAGGTACACGGACGAACATGAAAGAAAGTAATCTATACATTTAGATTTTCCTCACTATGGTCGAACTCTCCTATTACAAACAACTATTATGAACTGTTCTTATTATGAATAATCACTTAACCTAGTTAATAACTCATAAAAGCCTCATTTTGCAATACCATTCTAGAGTTTCATCAACATTTTTATAGACTTAAATTTTAGGTAGCGTTGTCGCGATTTTAGGTTTGCGGTCTTTGATAGTAAAGCCATCACATTAACATTTCAGAACGAGGGAGGCACAAGCGACACGGTGTTTATAAAGACAATGTCAGTTGTGATTATCATTAAAACGTATGAAGATGCAAGGTCAATGTGATTTGGTAGGTGCTGATTAATAGTTGAAGTCGATAATTTATGTTATCGACTATTAGGTCTGGTTAAATCCGACATAAATGTCATATACTGGATAAGTTAAACGGCAAGTTAGAATGCTTGCTCTTGTTGATATAGACAAAAAAGGAAAGAGCTGAATTACTGTTAGATATTTTTATCTGGAAATCAAATCAAGACAACTTTTGACATGCCTCGTGGAAGACTGAAAGACTGACAAAACCTTTTGATATGCACGTACGACCTCCTAATTCCAAGTTGAATATGAACACTAAGGAATTTCTTAATCTTCAACTACAATAGCTGTACAGTATTTTTATACTGCAGACAGTCAAATAATTTATTATGAATCAACGACGATAACATTTCAGACAACAATACTACATTGAGCCCAAGGAAAAATATTGTTGTATGTGTTTTAATAAATTTGGAAGGCTAAAATAATCTATTATTTGCGTTCAACGTTCCCGCGTTGATCCGTTGGTTATAGCCGCCATAATGAAAGTTATGAAGAAAATCTAAACTGTAACAACTGTCAGAATAGAATAGACACTTCATCACAGTGTTGCAACTGCTAATAAGCACAATTATTGGAATAACTTACAATGTATTGTAACATTATGTACGTTCACAATAAAATACATCAGACACCGTTTATACGATAGCATTAGTTGATGTAAAACCAACTACATGGTCGCAGTCGCCTAAACAAACACATATTTATTATATAACACGGACCACACATTATCTAATACTATTTGCATTATTTGGAGATGTTATCGTGAAGATCTGTAAAGAGATACAACGTTTAAAAAACGTTTTTAGATATTTATGAGATAATGTTGATACAGGTGCAGAAATCTTAGCGATTCAATTTAAAGAGGCGTTTAATTGGCTTTTTATAAACAAGGTCTTAGACGTTTTTCCTCGAAAAATATCCGGGACAATAGGCA
Organism: Acleris laterana; assembly: GCA_963966035.1. Classification (NCBI taxonomy): domain Eukaryota; kingdom Metazoa; phylum Arthropoda; class Insecta; order Lepidoptera; family Tortricidae; genus Acleris; species Acleris laterana. The sequence goes on along the minus strand of OZ014443.1, from coordinate 10,163,965 downwards.
TCCGATTCTATCCTAATCGTTCATGCGTGATTAAGGACAAACGCCCAAATATCCTTACAGCCTTTTACATTTAATATATTAGTGTACGATAGTGAGGATATTAAATATATTGTATGTAAAATTTAAATGGTCCGTTATTGAAAACGACCTTATTATTGCATAACTTGGTGTTTATTAAATGCATAATAGTAGTATCACTTATTGCAAGTCAACAATGACTACTAGTATTGTCATATGTATAGTTACCTATTGACATTGTTGTAATATTGTCGCAACGCGGGTGACATCTCGCGCAAATACAACGATATATACTGGGTTAAATAAAAACTAGGTAAGCATAATTAATAATTCGGATAGTGAGGGACATTCAACTTAAATTATAAGATAAACCTTTAAAATGGAATCCAAGAAAAAGATGTAAACAAGCAGGTTATAAATACAAAAAGTAAATCACGGTAAGTAGTTCGATAAAAAGTATTTCACTAGAACAAACGGTGAAATAAATTAGTTACCTCTTACAAAATTGTGATTGTTGTGTATAAGCGTCTCGCTTACACAAGCAATTTTTGAGCAATAATCGCCCGTCAACAGTATGGACGTCTCATCTTATTACACACAAATACGGTAAGAACTACTGTTGCTGGCTACGAATTGTCATTGAACATGCCCATGTAAATGCACCTTAAGACTGCGCCGAGCGTACGCCGGATGTACAGTGGCGCCCTCTTTACTATTATTGTGTTTTCTAATACCCTTAAAGTATTTTCTTGAAATTGGTCGGTAGATTTTTGTACTACAAATGAAAACACAACTTATAGGGTATATCACATAGTTTAATAACAATTCACCTTCGAGTTATCAACTTGAACGGAAAAAAGTGGCCACCTTTTCCCGTTAAGCTAACTACTCAAAGGGTAATTGTTATTAAAGTTTGTTACGTATCCCATAAATTGTGTTTTTACTTACGCTAGAAAAACGTATCGTCTGTTTGCAAGGAAATTCTTTAGATAATTAGAAAACACAATAATAGTAACGAGGGCGCCGCTGGACGCTCGACGTTTGCTCGGTGCAGTCTTAACAAGACGTAAGTTGATTGGACAAATTAACTTGGTGTCGATACATAAGCTTTTGTAGATAAAACTGTTTGCATAGTTGTTTCATTTCAAATAAAATAAAATCTGTTTTAGTTGACATGATTTTTTCCAGCAGCTGTCAAATTATTTTTATTTAAATGTGCGTTGTTACATATTAGCAATGAAAAATAGCAGAAAGTGAATTAAATAAAAAATTATGTAACGCAGTATGTCGTTGACAACTGGAATGCATTTTTATCTCATATTGAAGATGAATGTTGTGTCTTTGGTCTTGGATACCATTTCAAAGATTTGTTTATAAAAATAACTTACGAAATAAAAGCCTTGTGCACAAGGTGTTTACATAACATAATAAAGTTAAACACTTGCCAGACTGTCTTATAACATAATTTGTATAAAATTACACAAAAATACTGATAATAGGAAGGAGGCGCGACAAACGATACAAATCACCTGTTCTTCAATCCTATTGCAATCCTCAACCAAGTCACATAACTACTAGCAGGTTTACTGTGACCCCACAGGGATGGGCCACTTAGGGAACACCGTCTTGATCCTTCTAGAAAATATTGATTTGGTTGTGACCCATATGTGGGATATTTTAATGTGGACATACCAAACATGAGTGCACCACATAAGTTTACAAGGGTATCAGTTTTTTTAAAGGGTTCATGATTGTGTCCTCTATGTGGTCCATTCACGTTGTGTGTGCGCCGGTAATATCGGGAAACACAATTAACGCGCTAATTATGTTAATTTTAACGCCTCGTTGAAAGAAATACTGCTTGAACTTATAAAGTGCTGTATGTGGTTAATGTTTAGACTATTTTTACACATAAGTACACTGTTTCCAAATTGACGGTTCCGTAACGGATCAGTAATATAGACCAATCAACCTTGTATCTGATCGGATAGTTAGATAGGAAAAGCACTCGTGTTCCCTAAAGAATAAAGACTACTTTCCTATCTAACTATTCGATCAGATACGAGGCTGAGAAAGTATATACAGGATATACAATATTGTTAAATTAAAGTAAAACTATTTGATACGCTTTTTAAATAGGCTGTAAACGCCGTTCGCAAAGGTTAACCATGTTATTCTATGACATACAAACACGGAAGAACTTTGATTGTTCGAGTGTTTGGCTGTTGGGAGTTATTTATCCTAGTACAGATATAATCTTAAAAATGGAATATTGTAGTACGCGACGAAATTTCAAAAAATTGCGCGGTCCCTGTCGTTGTTTTTTTTTTATTGCCTCTGCCCGGAACGCAGAACTTAGCGGTCTGTTTTTACAACAGTAAGGGTAACATTTCCAAGCATGTAGAAGAAAAGTTGTTTTTGATAATGACTTGATTGATAGGCTGACCGGTAAGTTATTATGGCCTACACGTGTGTACTGTATAAACTGCATTTACCCTACTGGATATTTTTAACTTAAGACTTGTTAAACAGGTAAGTTCACTGTATACGGAACTGTCAATACAGAGACCGTGTAAGTGTAAAAAGAGTCTTATTATACTCGCTTCTTTAGTAACCCTCTCATGACTACGAGTTTGTGATCGATGGTTATTAATTTACGTATGTAATTACGTTATAATATGTACGAATGGTTTAACATCTAATCTCTAGCAAAATGGAAGCAACATCTACGTGATATGGTGTTTTCGTATTTTTTGAGCAAATTTATAAATAACATGTGATTAAAATGCAAATATGCAGCTTGTGACGAAAGCCAATATAATTTAAGTTAATCGTTACAATAAATAATGATCGAACACACTCCTTCGTACGTCATTATTTGATTCAAAATAAGACGTAAGCTCAGTTTTTCTTCCTTTTCACATATTGACAATTATAAGTAGATAATAAGTAAGACACTTGTTCAACGTTTTATTTTTCGACGTGTTGTTGAACCTTAACAGAAATGAATTTGCTCAATACAATTTCACTTGATTAATTGTCATTCAGTCTCTCATTTTGTCATGAATAATTTGTGCTGAGCAGACAATCATTTCATGCTCTTTGATGCTAGATCTAATTAAGTGTCGAAATTTTAGACAACAATAAATGCCACCGTCGCCTGACTAGTCAAAAGTGAGATTTAAAACGCCGATAACAATTTTAATATGAAGCTTTCAAATATGAAGAACTTTTAAACGATTAGGTATAAATACTTATGACTATGCTTCAAATATATTATAACCAAATAATGTTAAAGGACCAACAAAAAATAATCGAGTTTTTGTCTAATTAGACATCATGATTGTTGTGTAACTTAATCAACATAAAAATAAATACTGTAAGTACTAAAGTATATCGTAAATGATAAGATAGAGGCCGATCGTCGGCGACTATTGACTTTGGTACGAGTCTCGCCCGCTCGCGTATGGCCGTCAGTTCGATTCTCCGTTACAATATTGGACTAGCATGAAATTCGTTTACGATACGCCTTATGGCAGCTTGATAACAATCCCTCCATTCGCCTTTCTGTTCTGAAATTAGATACAAAAACTAGATTTAATTTAAGGAAGGCAGATTTTTCAATAAAGATAAAGATAAAGAGATAAAGATACATTTATTTGTTAAACATGAGTTACAATTTAGAGATTACACTGTCAGATAAATTTCGCTGTCCTATTACTCTCACTGTGGTCAGGCAGCGTATGCTTCACCAACGCACACTTCGAGCAACGTTATTTGTTGCATGTTGTTGTGGAAACACCTTTCAGTTTCAATACGAACTTGGTTAATCACAGTGAAAAGGAAAGTAATAACTTTAACTTCAAATACTGTTACCTACGGGTTGAAAAAATGGTCCTTAGCAACAGGTTTCTTCTCAACCCGCTCACAGGGAGAAAATACCCTACTACAGATAACTTCAAACACGAATAAAATACTCGCTCATTCCCGAAATACCAGAATTTTAAAATACCAGACTACTCTCTTTACCAGATTCCCAAATCACCAGCTTCGAAATATTAGGTAAGCATAATCAACGATACCGAAATTTAAATGTTATTTTTTGAGTTTCATGTATATTGAGAATCTGGTATTTTAAAATTCTGGTATTTCGGGAATGAGCGAAAATACTCCATACATTCGAATAAGACTCACCATTCACCAATAAGTATGCAATCGCAGGCAGTTCCCAGCTAAATCTGCTAGCAGCACTCTCTTATCCGGCAGTAGCGTAAGCCCGGCGACTCTGCGAGGTTTCTTCTCCGCCAGTTCGCAGGCGGCCAGGACGCGGCCGCTGGAGGCCTCGAGCACCAGCAGCGCGGGCCGGCCGCGTGCCGATCGGATGCACACTATGTGGCGGCCAGATTCTGACTCTTCTATTGCTACACCACCGTAGCCACCGCGTCCTAAAAGAAAGTAGCTTTAAAAGAAAGCGCTTTTGTGTGAATTTTAAAATGGTATGGCATTAGCTAGATTATCTAATGACAGTACGAGCGTTCCTCGATCAAGAATACCTCGACAGATGGTTAGGGCGGGCTGGTACGATTTCGTGGCCAGTCCGTTCACCCGACTTAATACACTCATTTTTTTTACTGGGAAACTCTAAACAAGAAGTGTACTTCGAACTAATAGAAAATTAAAGTTCTGTAATTTACAAAAGAGCTATTCAGGGTTCCATCACAAAACAAAAATTTAAGAAAAGTGAAGATTTGCAGTCACAGCACTTGGAACATCATCAATGTCAATTTTCTCGATTTTTGTTATAATTTTTTTCAGTAATTGACATTGACGTTGATTTTCGGGACTCCTCTAGAAACTTAACGTATTGGCCGATTTGGATGATTGTTATGTTAATCGATTTGTGTGAATGTTGTATAGTATGTAAAGATGCGGTACCTGGCACGGGCGCCAGCGTGGCCTGCAGCGCGCCGCGCTCGTCGTAGAGGCGCACGGCCACGTCCGCCACCACCAGCACGTCGTCGGCCAGCGCCAGCCCGCCCACCAGCCCCAGCGAGCCGTTCCCCACCTGGCACAACACACAACACACCGGTCAACTACCGCGCCCGACCCGATTCATAAAAACTTACAATGACATGTACAATTATTTTTTTCACAGCTTTCGAATGACACCTTGCTCGATGTTACAATTTTGAAAAAATACCTTTTGTTTCCTTTTACAAGAAAAAATATACATTTTCTAGATGTTATATTGCAACTTTGTCGGCGTAATTTCAATGTAAACCGCGGACAGACGGACAGCCGGACATGGCGAAACTATAATACAGTGCCCGAAAAAAATTTTTTCATCACACTTGCTCGTAAATAGTGTCCTAACATGCTAGAAAAATTTACCGTAAATCCAAAATAATACCCGTGGGCCTTTTTTACCATTACGCCCTATCGTGCGTAATAGCTTTTTTTTAAAAATATTATACGTGGACTCAAACTATCACAATACGTCAGGACCCCAATTTTTGTGCCATGCGATATGAAGTTTTATTCGAGATGAAATGTCAGTTCCATACAATTTCCTAAAAATCTCGCATATAAACTATTGATCTCGACTGTCACTAGAATCGGACTCCGAACACGTTTGACATTATCTGTGGTAAGTCACAGACAATGATGTAGTCTACCGCTAACAGACTATCGTTTGTAATTCTTTCTTTACCACCCTTAATACACAATGTACTAAAACGCGCTCACCTCTCGCTCGAGTGTCCCGCGGCTGTCAAACACGAACACGCAGCGTGCGCCGTTGTCGCCCACGGCGAGCCGACGCCCTCGTGCGTCGCACGCAACGCACACTGGCTCCACTAAGCGCTCAGATTCGATCGTACGCAGCGTTGAACCTTCCACACTCACCTAAAATAAATAAATATCATGGGACAATGTCACACCAACTGACCTAGTTAGTCCCAAACTAAGCTCTAGGCTAGTACTATGGTTACTAGACAACGATATAAATAAATAAAGAAATAGAGCAATAAATTCTTAAACAAATAGAAAACATCCAAGCAAACATGAGCACGAGTTCATCACACAAATATTTGGCCATACCGGGAATCGAACCTGAAACCGCTGGCTTCGTAGGGGGGGGGGGGGGTGGGTCACTACCAACTAGGCTACCGCGTCGTCGTATAATATAAACTCAATTTTGCTCAAGTTGCTTTTCTTAAATTTATCTGATCGGCGAATTTATTTTGCTCATTAAAGCACACATTCGATCGACGAATATTCACAGTGGCAGTCGCGGGGATTTGAGTATGGCTATGAAAAACTCCATTAGCAGCTCAAAGTTTCCTGGCGGTGATTCATATATTTCGGTTAAAGAAAATACTTTACAGGGGATGGTAAGGAGTCAGCTTTCTTCTGGAAAACCAAGCTCAAATGCTATTGCTATTACGATTCAATGGTCGATCAATCAATAAATTGAGGCTAACGTGACTCACCTCAGTAAGGGTTCTGGTCCGCCAGTTGACAGCGATTATGCCGTCCGCTGTGACCGCGATCCCGGTGCAACTGCGACCCGCTAAACCTGTAACACCATCGGTAGTGACATACAGACGTACAGTATTTCCAGATTATTAATAGCTTTCGGCTGGCTATCGCTAGCACGCTTGCACTCGCACCTGACAGTGTATTTTTCAGTCGTGTGAAATAGAAAAACGACAGTTGCTGATATGGTTCACTACATAAAAACTTACGCCTGGCCATGAAAGTGGTAAGATGGTAAGATGTGTCAATTATTTACAAATCACGATTATTTTCAAAAATATCACGATCAACTGATACGTCTTTAACACGTTAACAGTCCCCATACAAAATGTTTCAATGTAAGTCCAGCACGTCGTAAGTGCGTACCTGGTCGTTTCTTAGCGACCCATACGTGGAGCACGAACTTGTGGAGCTAGTTCGTCGTGTCGTGAATAAGGTGACCAACTTTTTTTTAGGAAAATAACTTATTTATCTGTTTGAAGAGTATAAAATAAAAGTACCTACCTATTTCCAAATAAAAAAAGGATTCTTCAAATTTATTTATTTGTTTGTTTGAAAACATAATTTTTTGTGTTCCTAGCACACTACTGTAATGAAACTTCACGCACGTTCAGAAATTGCGCAGAAGTCTTGATTCTGCGTTCCGGTCATCAATTTCGATCCAATCCACGCAAGTCAGAAATAAAGTATTTTCGATATATGTTTTTTAATCAAAAGTAACAAGCAAAATATTAAAATAATAATAACAATAACATTAAATATTATTTTTACAGTAACATAGCAAAATAACGTAGGATACCTTATTATAAAGTATGGTTGGCCCCCTGCGTCCAGTGCCCCATATGTATCTGGGGCACTGGACTGTGAAGGTACCCAGCACTTTAAGGTTCAGACTAGCCGTCATCATGTGTACTTCTGAGGAACTAGTTACTATTAGCACATGAACAGGTGAAACTCATCGTACGATAAAGAGCCCTAATAAACAGTTTTCGGAATCACTTACCGTCGTTGACGATGTGCGACTTGAACGCGAACGTCTCTTCGTCCAGGACCATCACGCGCGAGTTCCCCGCGTCCAGCACGTAGATCTCACGCCTCTTTGGGCACCTGCAAACATACAATAGTTCATTTAAATGTGCTTCGTTTCGTTACCTGTTTATGCCTAACGCATAATATTTTGGATGGAATAGAGTAGATTCCTCATCATCATCATGTCAGCCGAAAGACGTCCACTGCTGGACATAGGCCTCCCCCAAGGCCCTCCACTCAGACCGGTCTTGTGCTTTTCGCATCCAGAGTAGATTATTTTTATTTATTTTTTATTTTTTACATTGTGACAGTGTTGCGAAAATGGTATCCACTCAGTTATGTGTCATACCACAAAAGGAACCATATATCAATGAAGTCAGTATTGCTATTTTAAGGCAATATTCTCTTTACAAACTAAAAAACAAAGTCGGTTTTGCGTCTGTATGCCTGTATGATTGTATATTCGATAACTGCTACTAAACCATGCAACGAATTTTGATGCAGTTTTCACCATCCTATTAGTGGGATAATTTTCCACGGAAGGTGTTTATAAGGGTGTTACAGAAAATGCGATACAGATACAGCGAGCCCGCGTTCTCCCACTGACCGCAGTACTAACCTGGCCACAGCCACCGGCTGGCTGAGCTGCTCCTTGCCCGCGCCGCGCGCGCCCCACAGCAGCAGGGGCGCCGCCGCCGCCGCCACCTCTGCGCGCAGCGGCGAGTCGCGCACCGCGCGCGAGAACACCAGCACGCGGATACACAGAGAGCCCGCGCTCCAGGGCCGTAGAGTGATCCTGGAATATCAATCATGCGATAAGTTTACATAGATTCAAATAACACTACCACTACCACACTAACCCTCGCACCTCAAGCTTACCTCGACACTCAATTGAGTTTTACCCCTACAGTACTCATAGTACGAACCTAGAGCTTAGCTTAATAAATAGACCTAGTCCTATTTATTTGTAGTAGTGTGCTGACCTGTAGTGCCCCGAGTCGAGGTCGGCCACGGTGCAGGGTAGCGGCGCGTCATCCAACGTGGCCGCCGCGCTCACCGGGTCCCCGCCCGTGCTGCGAGCCTCGCCGTGATAGTCCACCGTACGCAGCGTCACACTTACTTCCAACCCGCAAACGCACCCGGAATCTGAAACGGTGAGGTCATAAAGATAAATGAATCGCCAAACCTTAGGTACTTCACGCAAAATCACTAGTTTTCCTAACCTAACTGCAGAGTACACAGCCCGGGAAACGTGGTGCTGGTTCTCACTCTTCCTAGTTCCGCTAACGCTTCCCCGAATCTCTGCTGCGCGTCGTTATGCCCGAAGTCGACAGCTAAAAAAGCGTTTTCCCGAGGTTCGGCCAGAGCTGCCGCGTCCCCCAATCTTGCACCCAAGGCCGCGGCTCGGCTGCTTACTTCACGGACTTCTACTTGTTGTTGCAACCCAGAACATTCTGATTCTACCTGCAAATGTATTCTGAATGTTAAATGATATTTTAGTGTGTATTTTAAATTATAATAAAAAAAACATTTTGTTCTTCAAATCATTTTACGTGTTGTTAAACTAATTTTACCTTAGCTTTCTCAGCATCAATCAACTTCAACTGTTCTTCAAGAAGTTTTCGTTTGTGTGTGGCAGCAGCCGACGCTGCGGTTTTCAGTTCACTATGTCGCTTCTCTAGGGCTGCCTTTAATTCGTTAAAATGTCTGTCGATAGCGTCGTCAGCAGCAGTAGCTGCGGCTTCTAACCGCCTGAGTTCACTGGCAACTGCATCTCTGGCTGACCCTAGCTTACTTAAACACTCATTAGCCCTGTACAGTAGAATTTCCGACATTCTTTTTAAAGCTATGGAGAACGGCACTACGGTATGGTCGCAAGGCGTGTCGCTGTGAGGTCCGTCCGCGCAGTGCCGGCAGAAGACACAGTCGCAGGTTTCGCAGAAGAGAAGTTCGCGGCCAGGGTGAGAGCTGCACTGAGGTATGACTTCCCTTCTCTGTCGGGCCATTAAATCTAGAAGCTGGTTGACGAGGAACGAAGGTGGTAAAGCTTGCACCCCACCTCTGGGTATGATAATGAGTTCTCGACAAATTGGACATCGGAAGCTACCGGCGTCTCTGGTCTGTGAGGCAGCAATTCGAGTGAGACAGTGTAAGCAGACTGTGTGTGAGCACTGTAACAGTTTCGGAGTGTGCTCACCGCCGTCGTAAGTACCTGGAAATAATATTAGTTTTTGTTTATTACGATATAATATAGACCATCATTGGCTTGCACAAAAACTAAACCAGTCTTATAAGCGGATGTGGAGGTAGGTACATTTTATTACGTCACACAGTTTTTGTGAACATGATCTTTCAAGACATGCAGATTACATTTTACATTTAAAAACAAATCTTAGTTATTGTTAGTTCTAAATTTTAACGACAATTCATTCGGATACATTTTAATTGATTATCAAATTACGAGTAGGTACTTACCTACCGACTTAGGTGCCAGCCAATAAGTAATGAAAAGAGTAATCAAGGCTCAAAAATAACTTTGTGATGACGATAAAAAGGACCATATCAACATTAATTAATATTCTCTGATTGGTGCGGCTTTTAAAACTTACTTAACACCAGAGTTATTTTTAAGGTGAGTGGATGTAAATCAAGCTCATGATTAGGGCACCGTTTATCAAGCGTATATTGTAAGAAATACCTATGTGGTTGCGATTTATGACAAACGGGGCCTAGAACTTAGCTAGTTGTAAGTGTAAAACAAGACTATACTAACATAGACAGGTGCCGCATGTGAGGAAGCTCTCGTTAAAGTCCTCGTAATTTATGGAGACGGTCTCGACGAGCGTCGAACTCAAGGTCGCCATCCCGACGCCCAAACGTGAACTGTGACAAATTAAACAAGCTCAAGTGATTCGGGAAAATAATCGCCTACCTGACCAATATAGCGAAGCCCCGTTTGTGCCTGGTTGTTGGCTGTGTAGGGGTATTCCTATTTTGGTCAGATTGGAGACTGTCAGGCGATTTTTAGGTGCATAACTTTGGCATTGTAAAAAACTTTTAATGAATGATGATGATGAAATTAAATTACTGCATGTAGAAATTTTCGTTAATACATTACATTACATTAAGTATTTAAGACGGGTCAACCAATTCTTAAGTTTATGTATTATTTTATACATACCAACATATGTGTTAGGTACCTGCTTACTTAAAAAAAAATTGATTGTACAAGGTAAATTATGGTTTGCAGCCAGGAAAACAATAGCTGAATAACTAAAACACAGTACAGATATTAATCAATGTTTTTTGCTTACACGATTTCTTTTTAACATTTTTAGAAGCCAGAATAAAACCCATTAGTTTTGTAATTTGAACTATGTGGAATCTAACCGGGCTAATGTGTGATATGATAATGCAGAGTAATGTCATTTGCGTTGTGTGATTCATGCCGGCAGATAGTGGCCAGACTTGTTCACTTCACTGGCTCTCATTGTTGCCAATTAAATCTGAATAATGTGTACATGAGTTTTTATGCACGTCCTCTGTATCAAAGCACTTTTATTAGATTCATGTTACATTTTATTAAGTTGGTATGTGGTTTTTAAAACAGGTTTATAATGAATATTAAAATGAATTTCAACTTCAATAAAACTTAATGGGTTTAATGAACTATGACGTAGGTAAGGTTGGCCTTATAAGTAGCTGCACACTAGTGCTTTGTCACTGTAACGTCATGTTTGAACTGTCGCATTAATTTGTCAATGGTGTTAAAGCGACAAGGTACAAAAATGTAAAGCAACTTGTAGGCCGACTGTACCACATATAGAAAATCATTTTTATATGATACAGTTATAACTTATAAGCGTGTATCATTTTAAGCTTAGCATAACAAACATGAGTTTTTTTTGGCATCACATTCTCCTAGGAAATGGGATGGCATCTACTCGGATAACTAGACACACAAAGAATACATTACAATATTATAACAGCCATAGTGTACTTCACTATTATCGAGTTGACTATACATGCTTGCACTGATGCACACATGTACATAATTAACCCACTGAGGCGGATCTTAGCAAACACACTTGACCTTCATTGATTATTCATTAAATGTATTTATTTATTACTATGCACTCATAATGCATAACTGTATCCATGACTAAGCCAAGCTTGTCAATTTACTTAATGTTAACAAATTCAATCTATTAACTTCTTAAGTTAATTTTAGTTACAATCAAACTGGATAACTTATACTAGCCCTACGCCCCTAGTAACATAAAATTACCATAAAAATTATGTCAAAAATGTTAAAATTTTATCTATTAACCTGGAGGTTTTTACTTTTACATTAGCGCAGATGTATTGTGTGCACATACGGTGATGTAGGGAAAAAAGATTAAGCAAACCATGTGCACATAGGGCGATTGACGGGATATTGATACAAATTGTGGTCAAAAAATATTTTTGTAAAATGATCTTTTGTTGTCAGATTATTGAAAGTTACCTGGTTTGACTGTAATTCAATAGCATAAACGGTTTGTTCACTTTATATACAACTGTATTATGTCAGGAGATCTAAATATGTGCTTAAAATTTCATTTACCCTTGAGGTTAGTACCTAAGGTTTAAGGTTTGTGCCAATTTCATATGCAAACTACTTGAAGTATTTTTGTACAAAAAATGCAGCCAAATTTTTATTTTCTTATTCGTTGTTATAGCAGCTTTAGTAATACACGGTTTGTGAAAATAACAAGTAGCTAGCTACTATGGTTCAAAATATAGAGCCTTGCGACAGCCAGAAAGAGAGATAGATAGTGGAGCCTAAGAGTGATATTGTCCCATTGGCACCCTTTGAGTATGGAATCCTAAAAACCATACCAAGGCAATGCTAATGATATGAACAACATTGACATTAAATTCACTCATTCATATATATTTCCACGGTTGCTCGCAAGTTGGATACACTAGATTTTTTTTTGTTTATTAGACTGTAACATCTTGTAAACTGTATTTTGCAAATAAATGATATTGATTGATTGAACGGATGAACACTTCAAAATAATAGTTACATAGGATTTACCAGAGATAAAACATTTATTTTATGAACTCACGGTTTTTTTAAATGTTACCTTAGTATTTTTGTATTACTTTTACCTATAAAATCGACAGTATTGTTTGGCATATACTATGGCAACGGAAAAAATACACAATAACTTGAATCAATAATCGAACACAAAGTCTTATCTATCTTGTAGTCGACACGCAGGTATTATGTTATGACTAAAGGTCCATTAATCTTGTCTTATGTGTGTCAAATATAGGACCGGATTCAATCTGCTTATAGCTCTTTTAATTCAGATACACCCTTTAGACTCAGTAGGGCACTCAAAATTATTATAAACAGTATTTGCTACTATAAGTTACACAAGTTGATGCAGTTCTCAAATAAATAAGAAAACCTTTAAGAAAAGATTTAAAACCTTAAAATATAAATTTTATAATAACATAGTAAAAGAGAAGACAAAAAAAGGAATACAATATAACAAACAAAATAAGCAGTGTAACAGCGCATATAACCGTGACCAAGTAATCACACTAAAACGTAAATAAATAAAATCAGCAGGTACTTACAGAAGTGAGCAACAATACATGGAAATGACCTCAGGAGCTACACATAGGACACACCTTCTTTATCTCATCAAAAGGGGCGACTCGAGCCGTGCGAAGCTACTTTATGGCTTTTTTAAGCTAATGTAACTGGCTGTGAATAGATCAGGTTGAGTAAATACTTCGCACTTAACACTCTAGCATTACTTGTTAAAGCATCTTTCTTACGGTCGACTCTAACTGACGCCTATAATGTTAACATACACTATTATACTGGAGTTAAAATCAGCCTGATTAACAAAACAACAAGCTAGATGCTCTTTCGTAATCGATCGATAAGTATTAGAAAAACAGAACTATTCTCATGACAAAGAACCATCATTTATTTACAATATTTATGTATACGATCAGGCAATGCAGCAATAGGGATTAACATAACATTGAATTGAGAAAGATAAAACTATTTTATTTTGCTAATCTACATGATTAAGAGGAATTTCGAATACAAATATTTATCAAAACCAAAACTATTTTGAGCGAGTCGACCATTAACCTCACACGAACTGACAGTTCCTATTCCGCTAGACACCAAAGGTAAAGGTTGTTTGGCGTTTACCATGTAACTGTGACCGAGTGAGATTAAAACTTTATTGTAATGGTATAGAGTGCATATTACCATATAAAAATGCATCCTTCGTTGGCGATATAATTACTAAATAAATTAGTGTCTACCTAAAATAACGTATAGGGTTGGAGACCGAATTAAAAACAAACCCAATTTGTGGAACAATACTAAGAAAAGGGTTTATGTTTCTAAAAAAATCCCTGGAAGAGGCGTTTCACTCGCTCTTTGATGTTCGTTCGACCAAATCTAAACGCGTTTCGCCGACCCGCAGCTGGCCTATTGGCTTGCACTCACAATCGCAATCGCAATCGTTTTCATTTTAAAAATGGAAGGCTTGTCTGCATACCAAATGAAAACAATTGTTCAGCTTTGAAAGTGTGTTTGCAGGGTTAGCCGGTTTGCAATTTGTAATGCAGGCTGCAATTCTCAGACCGTTGACATTGCAATGAATTATTTTCTAGGCTCTTGAGTATTAATTTACTTCTCAATGTAGGTACAGGTGCCGGCAAACTTCTTGAACTTGCCTGCGCAAAAGCGATTTGTAGGTGTCGTTGGGAGGGGGGGCCGCGGGCGGCGTGAGGTGGCGGCGGGGGAGCGTCGTGTCGTTCACGGGATAGGTCGATCAGTTGACGTTTGCGTCCCGCACCCCGTCCACGTCCCTTTGCTTCCCGATTACACTTGCGTGCACTGATAAAGCCGATTGTTATCATTGACTTTCTTGTTATTTTATTTTTTTGAGTTTTGTTGATCCTTTTAAAGTAACTAGTAAATTGTTATTGTTATTGGTTGACTTTTCGTTATTGTTTTAAAGTGAAAACATAATGCCACGCCAAACGAACGTAGTTTTAACAAAACAAGCTCGGAAGATAGTGTATGCGTGGTAGATTTGGTCACTGACCAATTCTTAATTTATGCCGACGATGAAAGAGACTCCGATGATGACTCCGACAATAACTCTGATGATGATGATCAACATCACGATATATTCATGATAGTCAAGAAACAATGACCAGCTCCAGATCCCCTGAATCAAGATCTAGTACCAGCGCTGGTATTGCCTTAATGGAAGGAATATCCTTTTTAGTTAAAGACTAATTTCCTGTATTTTTTAGTGTTATTCTAATAAAAATATAAACATGTTTTTAAACCATTAAATATTCTGTACTAAAAATAAGGTTCTTTTTTTGCACGTATGTGTATGATGCGCGAACTTTCCCCCACCACCTCGCCTAATGTTCAAGAAGTTTGCCGGCAACTATAATACAATGTGTTAAGTTCATCTTTATTTATTCATTTATGTGTTTAGTGCCCCATTTCATAGCGCACGAATCAGTCGATTGCCACTGTGCCTTAAACAAACTGCAACGCAGCGAATGCGAGAGAGAGAAGCGAACATTGGACAAGGATATTTTATTTTCACTATCGAAAAGTAAAGCATATTTTACAGATAAATTTGACACTTTTTCTTTCTTACACTTAAAAATAGACAAGGACTTTAAACGGCAGATAAATTTACTAGTCGATTGTGAAACAGGCCCTTAATCGCTGACGGTTGGATGAAACAAAATGTGTCGAATTAATACATATTATATTAATTATCTATGTTCCATGTAGGTTCTAGGTTTTAGTGGTTAGTGGTGTGGTGGTACAGTCATAAGAATAAATAAGAACTACGTAGAAGGGAATCTCCTTTACCCAGGGCCAAAATGCCGCGCTTTAAGGTAAGGACACACTTGTCCCACGTACGCAACGTATGCAATGCAACGTGGGAGAGATTGTGTGCACACCTGTCCTACGTATACGACGTGTATTGACATCAGACGCTGTTGTTAGTTCTCCGGGTGCACTAATGTACAATGTTTTCCGACTCTGAGAGTGAATTTGAAGACGATTTAGCTTTTTTATTTTTAAATGAATATCTCCGCGTCACAAAGAAACAAAAAAGAAAGAACAGAAGATATTGGGTTCATGATATAAATAAAGAGAGAGAAAATGTTGGCGAATACCACACGTTATTGCAGAGGTTGGAATGTGATGACGACCGATTCTTTATGTACTTCCGTATGTCTAAAGTACAATTTGAGGAGATTCACAGTATAATTGAGTGTGACATAAAGAAAGAACATAACAAGTTTCGGAAACCAATAAGTAAGGGTGTGCTTATCCCCTCCACGTTCCCACGCCGATCTGTCGCGACAGGTCGAACGTTGCATGGGACGCGTGGGGTAGCATTGCGTATGACAAGTATGTTTCTAAGCATACAAATATCAGGGTCCAGATTTCATAATGCATTGCATACGTTGCGTACGTGGGACAAGTGTGTCCCTACCTTTAAATACCTGCTTCCCGCTCCACCCTCTGTCTTCTACCTAAACTTAGGGCTGTCACTTGCGAAATTATTTTAAACGGTTTATGGATGGGTTATAAATACTAGTTTAGTCACGAAATGTTATTTGTGTTTTTCTTCAACGTTTAGGTACAGTCGAGATCAGTTTTTTATTACGGCCCTTAGGATCACAGTCTTGCATCAAGATATAGATGGAATTCTAAGCAAGCTGAGATGTATTCACAATGAAGACCGTGTCGGTCGACCGAAACAGCGATACTTACCTATGATATTATTTGCGATTTCTTTACCCTTTACCATAGATTAAATAACAGCTGCTTACGTAAGGATGAAGCTAACGTAACTTTGAAGTTCGATTTTCAAAGTAAGGCCTCTTTATTATTTAATCTGATTTAAATTTGTAGGGTCTAGTCTAACTGCCACACAATTAAAAATAATGCTTATTTAGTGACGTGTTGTCTTATTCTATTGATATGGCAAAGAAAGTAACAGCAGCAACTTTAACTAAGCATTGACGTCTCTGAGTGCGGCAGTTACTCTCACTTAATTTAAAAGCTTTTGCATGCACAATTTCATAACCGTTAGGCACCGTTTCCTAAGCGGACCTTCTATGCTTGTTGTAAGTAAGTATATTAATACTAGCTTAGCTGTTACCGCAACTCCGTCCGAGTAGAAGTCGTCTATCGCCCTTCCCTCGGGAACTGTCCAATTTTACAGGATATGCTTAAGTATGTTCTTTCCCGAGACTCATTACCGGAAATTGGTTCAGCTGTTTAACCTTGAAAGCGTAACACACAGTCAGACAGACAGAGTTACTAACACATAAATTTACATTATCTAATGATATGTTACCCAATAAGTATTTATTCTGTAAGTATAACAGTTACGGGTATAATCAGTGTCAATTTAAGTTTGAAATTACATTTCAATGCATTATCCTTATCAAGTAAGTATTATATCTCCCAAATTCCGTATCTGCCAGATAGGACATTATTACTGTTTGTAGCAATCATGCGCGTGCTCAAGGTCGAAGCTATTGCTCGACTCTATTTTGATGCCGCACACGTCGGGTTTCGGACGTCGGGTTGAATGTTATTGTTTATTCTAATCAATTTTATTTGCTTTATAAAATAACAAGTGAAGCAATGCAGTTAAAATCGTTAAGAGCGACTTTGTCACCAGTTCATAGCCTATGCAGGTGTATAACTAAACTATTATTATTAAAATACGTTTGGACTTAATGAAGTAATGTCATGTGTTGTTTGTCTAGGTATCAAAGTATCCGTCTTGTTTCTTCGACGTCGGAGCAGATAAAACCATTCAAGGACGTCCCGGGCCTCTCAACTCTGCCAATAATAGGACCTGCACATCATTTTCTGCCATGGATTGGTACGTTTTGCTTTTTTTTTAATTTATTAGTTATCTAATGGGAATTCCTTATCGCAAAATATGGTGCTGCCAATTTATTCGATTTCCTATTTCTTTAAATTGGAGAAAAGAGTTTGACATGGTGAATAAAGTCAAACTACAATTTTGTTTTGTCAGGTGGCAACCTAAGCATCTGAGATAAAACACTGGATCATGTTGCCAATTTCACTCCTATGTCTTTTTTTGACAAGCTATAATATAATATTAAGACTGCGCTTGGCAAAGGCTATTCTGCCCTACTACGGAGAAAAGGCACAAGTGCAATTAATTCATTGAAGCTTATTAACTCTCAAAGGTTATATACAAAAAGGTTGGAAGTGCAATACAATTCATATAGTTGATGTGCCTTTTTTCCGTAGGAGTGAATTACTATTCTATAAATGGGAATCTTACGGATAATGCCTTTTTGATGCCAGTGCGGCTACATCCGCACCGTCAGTTCAATGCCGATATGTTGACAGTGCGAAATAAACCTGAGGGTGTTTGCAGTAAGGTTGAAATTAACTTCCGATTTTAATCGTCTTGCATGAGTGTCGATTTTATAGGTATTTGACATGGCGTTTGGTGAAAGCTAGAAAGTAGGTAAAGATTTAATTAAGTAAGTTTATATTTTTAGGAACAATTGGACCAAAAGGAAACTTTTTTGAAATGGTCGACGTATTTTATAAAAAGTTTGGACCTGTTGTTAAACTTGAAGGCGTTTTTGCAAGAGCCAGTATGTTAATTTTGTTCGAGCCTGCACACTTTGAGCAGGTAGGTCCCTACATATTACCAAAAAAATATTTGTTTCTAACATCCATTGCTTTTTTAGTTTTGGATTTTATGTTTCTTTAGGTTTATAGAGCAGAGGAAAGTAATCCACTGCGGCCCGGATTTGAAACTAAAGACTATTATCACGGAGTGCTGAGAAAAGACCGCTTTGGTGGATATTACGGCTTGACGTCCGCGTTAGTACCAACCTTTATAATAATTGTGTCATATATGTTTAATCTATGGAGACCACAGATTATAGACTCAGTCATGGCTGCTTGCTTACTGTGTAACTAACGTGTTTTAGTTTATAAAATTAAATATTTAACATGGTGTCAGGTGTAAACCACTGCTAAAATTAAAAGAAGCAGCCAAAAATACCTTTGTGGATAAGAATACCTGAAGTGGACCTAAAATACTGGTATAATACCTATGTACCTAACCTACAAGGACAATGGGGGAAAAGGCGGAAAAAATCAATGTGATTCCGGGGATAAAACCTCCAACTGGATTTAAAATAGAAGACGCCGTTTCGTGGAAAAGGTATAAACAAGCCTATGACATATACTTGAAGGCTACGGGCCTATCAAAAGAAGAGGACGAGCGAAAGATAGCAATATTTTTAACTTGTGCAGGCGAGGAAATCGTCGATATTTACAACGGGTTGGGTAAAGTAGAAACTTGGGAGTGTCTAATAGAAGGTTTAGACAAGTATTATGGTACTAAAACAAACACCGTAGCTAATAGCTACAGGTTTTTTAATTTAAGACAAGAGCAGGAAGAAACAATGGAGCACTTTGTTACAAGGTTAAGGAACACAGCCAAATTATGTGAATTTAAAGAGGAAAATAGGCTAATCAGAGATATGTTAATAATTGGAGTAAGGGATGCAACTATTAAGGAAAGACTACTAAGAGAAAAAGAACTAGACTTAGAAGAGGCTATTAATTTGTGTAGAGCAGCTGAACACAGTAAGAAACAGTTAAAAGAAATGGAGGATAAGATTCAGTCAGGAATTAATATGGTAAAAGAAGAAAAAGAGGTCCAGCGAAGGGTAGTAAATAAAAAAATGTTCCAGTGTAACAAATGTGGCAAATCACATGAAGCTAGAAATTGTCCCGCTTATGGACGCAGGTGCACCATATGTAACATTTATAACCATTTTGCTTCAATGTGCAGAAATAAGAAGAGAGATGTAAAGTCATTTGGGCATAGATCAACAAATACAAAAGTGGATACTGTGAAGGAGTGTTTGGATAATAGCAATAGTAGCTATGAAGAATTTGTAGTGGACTCTGTAAGTAAATTAGATAAGTTACAGTGGCATGAATCAGTTAATATTGAAGGGGTTGATATAAATTTCAAACTAGACACGGGGGCTGATTGTAACACCTTGCCACTTAAATTGTTTAATAAAATAAAGAAAGATGACTTTAAGTTAAGTCAGTCCACTGTGTTGATTGTATATAATGGACAGGAAATTAAAACAGTAGGAAGTATTGATCTCAAGTGTGTTATAAGAGGAAAAGAAGGATATATTCGGTTTTGTATAGTAGATATGTCAATACAGCCCATATTAGGATTGCCTGAGTGTGTCAAATTTAACCTAATAAAAAAAATTGATAATATAGTCTCAGATGAAAAAGGTAGATTTTTACAAAATAATAAAGATGTATTCTCGGGGTTGGGCAATATAGGTACATATACCATAAAGTTAAAAGATAATGTTGAGGGAGTCATAAAACCCATTAGAAGAGTACCGCAGACTATTAAGGACAGGCTCAAAGAAACATTAAATAATTATGAGAGTAGAGGTATCATTGAAAAAGTTGAAGGACCAACCGCATGGTGTAACAATCTTGTCATAGTAGAAAAACCAGATAAATCACTTAGATTATGCTTAGACCCTAAAGAGTTAAATCAGGCTATACTAAGAGAAAATTATCAGATCCCATCTCCTGAAGAAATATATAATTCACTTGCAGGTAAAAGTGTCTTCACAGTACTAGACCTAAAGGATGGGTTTTTTCAAGTGGCCTTGGATGATGAACAAAAGTTGTGCACATTTGGGACTCCATTTGGTAGGTACACATTCAAAAGGATGCCATTTGGTATTTCTTCAGCTCCAGAGGTAATGCAAAGAATAAATACAAGTATATTTAGTGATATAGTTGGAGTATATATATATTTTGATGACCTAATTATTGCTGGGGATAGTTTGACGGATCATGATCAGATTTTAAAGAAAGTTATAGATAGGGCAAGAAAATGTAATGTAAAGTTTAATCAAAACAAGGTGCAGTATAAGAGTGATTTTGTAAAGTATGTAGGACTATTAGTATCAAAATCGGGAATAAAGCCTGATCCAGAACATGTTAAAGCTATTGTAAATTTGGAGGCTCCAAAAAATGTTAAAGAACTTCAGAAGTTCCTAGGTATGTGTAATTATTTAAGCAAATTTATACCACAATATACAAAAACAACTGCTACACTTAGGGATTTGTTAAAAAAAGATGTAGTTTGGGAATGGGGCACTTCACAGGCACAAGCGTTCAAAGAACTAAAAATTAAAATTAGCAGTGCACCTACTTTAGCTATTTTAGAAAAGGAGGGAGTGATAACATTACAAAGTGACAGTTCCAAGAGTGGCATGGGTGCTTGTCTGCTACAAAAAGGCAAACCAATTTCATTTTATTCTCGGTGTTATACTGAATGCCAACAGAGGTGGGCCCCCATTGAAAAAGAGCTCTTTGCTATTTGTTTAGCCATGGAGAAGTACCATCAATTTGTTTATGGGCGGAGAATTGTAGTAGAAACTGATCATAAGCCCTTAGTGGCCATAATAAATAAAGACATAAACAAAATTTCAGCTAGGTTACAGAGAATGGTTTTAAAGCTTATAAAATATGACTTTGAGATAAAATACATACCGGGGTCTCAAATGTATGTCGCAGACTATTTATCTAGGCATTTTAACTCAACAAATGCTGAAGTTGAACCAACATTGAAAGAGTTGGTTCATTGTTTGGAGACAGAAGTAGTTTATGGACTAGACAGTGACTTACAAATATCAGAAAGTAAATTAAAGGAGTTACAAACAGAAACATATAAAGATGGTAATCTACAGCAAATAGTTAAATGGTACAACTCAGAATGGCCAAAAAATGATAGGAGTATATATGGTTGGGAACTAAAAAAGTTATTTAAACTGAGAAATGAGTTAGTAGCCAAAGACAGCATTGTATATTTAAAAAATAGAGTACTTGTTCCTAAACTCTTAAGAAAGGAAATGTTAAATATTGTACATACTGGTCATGCAGGGGTTGTTAAATGTAAAAAGAGGGCTAGGAAAGTGTTGTACTGGCCGGGAATGTCAAGAGATATTGAGGATCATGTGTTAGCTTGTAAAGCATGTGAAAAATATAGAGTGACTAACTGTAAACAGCCTCTTATGTCACATGAGATTCCTGATATACCTTTTAATAAAGTAGGAATGGATGTAGGTCATTTTGCAGGTGAAGACTACCTAGTTGTTGTAGATTATTTTTCAAAGTGGATTGAGGTAGCAGAGTTAGAAAATAAGTCTGCTAATAACATCATAGCTAAGTTAATAAAGATGTTCAGTACACATGGTTTTCCTAGATACATAGTTAGTGACAATATGCCATTTGGTAGTTTTGAATTTAGACAGTTTGCGGTTCAGAATGATATAGAGTTAGTCAAGTCCAGCCCTCATTATGCTCAGTCTAATGGGTTAGCAGAAAAAGCAGTTGGAATAGTAAAAACTTTGTTCAAAAAGTGTAAAGAAAGTGGCACTAATTTTGATATGGCAATGTTACATTATAGAACTAGCCCAGTGGCAAGTTTAGATTATTGTCCTTCGGAGTTATTAATGAGTAGATTGCTGAGAACAAACTTACCCTGCTCTAAAGAAATACTTAAGCCAAAATTGTGTGTAAATGTAAAAGAACAAATGTCAATTAACAATGAAAAATCTAGGACCAATTATAACAAAAATTGTAGACAAAAGGAGTCATTTCAAAAAGGAGAAGATGTGATCATTCAAAACATACCTAATAAGTGTTGGTCTTCGGGTAAAATTATAGAAGAAGCTAGTGGACCTAGATCATTCATTGTTAAAAATGAGAAGGGTAACTTGGTTCGGAGGAATGAAAGGCATATTCGGCCAAGTAGAAATAAGTTTATTGTTAGAGATGATTATATAATGGAAACACCAATAGAGTCTCAGTCAATTCAAGGACCAGTAGAGACACAAAGTACAAGTACAAATGATTTGGCAAATTTAGTTAGTCAAGATACAAATGTTGTGTCTATTAGTGGAACTAGTTTGGAACAATTGCCTGAGACGTCCAGAGTCTCAAGAACTGGCAGGGTAATTAAAAAACCTGCCTATTTAAATGATTTTGTTTTAAGTTAAGTTTTAAAGGTTTTAGAGTACCTGTAATCTATATATATTATGTATAAACATAAGCGGGGGATGTGTCATATATGTTTAATCTATGGAGACCACAGATTATAGACTCAGTCATGGCTGCTTGCTTACTGTGTAACTAACGTGTTTTAGTTTATAAAATTAAATATTTAACAATAATTATCATTGAGTATAAATTATTGGTGGTTCTCCTGAAGTGTTACTGTGTGAAAAAGGATCAACTGTTGTGTGAAAAAGGAACTATAAATCAAGAAAACACTATACTCCGTTTGTTTATGTACTTAAAATAATGTAAACGTGATATAGTTCGTCGGCCAATAGAAGCAGAACAATGATACGTCAGTACGATAAAACCGTTTGGATTGGCTGTTTAATAATGCCTCGTGGTTTAGATTGTTTACTTTTTTTTAAACATAAACAAACGGTGTATAGAAGTGTTCCAATTTTTTCAGCCCCTTTTTTGTGAGTCATATTATTCATATTAATGTGTTTTATGTTATATTACCAGGCAAGGCCCGCAGTGGAGGGATTTTCGCACAAAGGTCAACCCGGCTTTACTTAAACCTAAACTGGTAAAGCTCTATTCTCCAGGCCTTGGTGAAATTTCGGAGGAAATGGTGGCAAGGTAGGTCTTCCCACTACCAAATACGCTTACAAGTTAGAAATAGTTGTACCTATAGGTACTTGATCATGAGTCACAAGCTAGGCTAATAAACGAATTTCTTGGTCAACTACACCACGCGAAACGCCAATGACAACTCAATCATCAAATATAAAAATGATATTTGGATACAAAATTCAACGAAATTAAACTCTGCAAATCAATATGCATATATTATTAACGTTCAATTTGTACCTGTTCTAAAATTTTATTCTCTGGTAAACTTCTTCATACTCCTTAGGTTAGTAAAATTGAGCGATGAAGGCGAGTACCTAAAGCAGAACTTTGACCTAGAAATGACGAAGTGGGCTCTAGAATCCGTGGCACTCGTGGCGCTCGGAGCCAGGCTCAACTGTCTGGGGGACCGCCTGGCCGGGGACCACCCAGCCAGGCAACTGTTGCAATGCGCCAAGGATATAATGGACTTATCTAACAAACTTGAATTTTTGCCAAGCCTTTGGAAGTACTATGCGACGCCAAACTTTAAAAAACTGATGAAGACTTACGATTTGCAGTGGGAGTAAGAATATGCCAAATAACTATCTAAATTTTGATTTTTAATCTTTTCATTTTAAAGATATATAATAACAATAGAATATAGAAATCTAGATTATAAAATAATTAAATCCTAATTTCCAGTGTCAGTGCTATGTACATAGAGCAGGCTACGAAGCTCATAAACAAAAGAGAACATGATGTTCCAGAGGAAGACAAAAGCATAATAGAAAAACTTATAGCTATAGACGAAAGGGTTGCCGTCCTGATGGCAAACGAAATGTTACTGGCTGGCATTGACACAGTAAGTGCTTCTGCTCTTTGTTTACGGCCCCTTCAGTTGTAAAAGTCGAAAATCAAAGGCTGTTTAAATATTCTTAGGTGGCGTTCACGATTACAAGCGTTCTGTACCACTTGGCAAGAAACGAGAGTGCGCAAGACAAGTTGCGGGAGGAGATCCGAGCGGGCGAGTCGCGGCGATACCTGCGCGCCTGCGTGAAGGAGGCGCTGCGCATCTGGGCCGTGGTGCCCGCCAACCTGCGCCGGACCTCGCGCGAGCACGTCGTCGCCGGGTACCGGGTCCCGGCCGGGGTAAAAAACCTTTCACGTTATGTTCTTATAAAAATGTCTTGTACTGAATTGTAATAAACTCTGAAAGCGGGATCTTCCAAAGTCCCTATCAAGGTTGAACGCAAACATAAGTACTCAATCACAGGTTGTAAATAGCCTACAAAAAATATGAGATTTGTCATGCTTTGTAACAAAATGATGCATTTCCATTTTTTAATAAGATGTCGCTAATCATTCAGATGACCAAAAGTGAGTTACGTAGTTAGAGACGAAAACTTTGCAATAACGTTTCAGATTGATGTGATAGCACCGAATGAATATCTGTCCAACATGGACGAACACTACCCGCGAGCAGCAGAGTTCCTGCCGGAAAGATGGCTCGTTGAGAAAACAGACCCCTTGTACCACGGCAACGCCCACCCCATGGTGAATGCTCCGTTCGGAATAGGAGTTAGGTCTTGCATTGGAAGAAGAATAGCTGAATTAGAAATCGAGGTGTTCCTAAATAAACTGATAGACAAGCAAAAGGTCAAATGGACCGGACCACCTATAAAAGTCCTCTCAAAAGTAATGAATACATTTGCCAAACCATATCATTTCAAATTCGAAAGTGCTGCTTGAGGTCTTAAAGTAACAAATATAATATTGTACCATGTTGGTCCCAATACCTACTGTAACCCTGCCAAACGAAACCAAGTAGGTACTGTTTCTTTGATAAAATACTATACAGTATGGGGAGTATAGGCCGGATCGATTATTAGACATAGTAGGCAATTGCCTAGGGGCCCCACATCAACTGGGCCTTATCAGACCTCTGGAAGATACTTACATCCCTTCATCAACTTGAAAAGAGGCGAGCACTGCAAGATCATGCCTAGCTTGATAGATGGCATATTAACAAGTTTTGGCAAGTAGGGTAAACCACCCAATTACTGGCCTCTAAAATACCAGTTACTGGCACCTAGTGATAGTTGAATTATCATCTCTATTACCTTATGTTAAAGTTCATGGGACCAATAATTGGTAGGTGGCCAATAATAGGGTAGTTCACCCTATTCTATTTAGCATTTTGTATGGTAAATAAAATGAAAATTTCTGCTATAACGGTTTTCTGTATTTTGCCTGTATCCATACTCTGTACATAGTTAGCATTTTTCCTCTATTAACCTGTAATCTTCTATCAATTAAATTCTGTTCTTCTATTAAACCAGTACTTTTGAACAAGTCTTTGATTTCTTCCTGTGTAAAGAAGTAGACCTTGGTCTTGTCGCCTCGCGCATAGAAGTTGTCTGATATACACCGGCCCTTCTTGAAGCGCAGCTGGGCCAAGTCGTAGCGTCCGTAGTCCCGGAAGACCACAAGACCACCGGGTTTGAGGTATTTATAAATGTGTTGAACAACTGATACCATCCTGAAATGCAGAATAAGGTTTACTATTAAAGTTTGTATTTATGATAATATAATTAGTGTAAAATTGGTCATGACACTACAATTCAGACACTCTGGCAAACTCCTATATCAAATCACAGAAGGGGTGCGCCAAAGTTCATATAATTATTCTTAGTCCGAATGTATTGTTACTCATAATATAATCATCGCAACTCTTTTTTTTGAAACAGTGTTTATTACAGGATATTTGTAATATCTAGCTTTTAAATGAGGTTATTTAGGTTTATTTTATAAAAACCCTGAAATATAAACCGTTTCAGAAAAAAACACTTTATGAGTGTCGATGACTTATGAGTCACAATACAATCAAACTAAAAATTTAATATGAGCCAATATGGACCTGTAAAAAGCTGACAAGAGCATAGGCAGTTGTTACTTTCTGATTATGGTGTATTGTTCAATGTGTCATGGATCTATAATCAAGCCAAGGTAGATCCAAAGAGAACAAAATCAAATGAACCTATGACAATGAATTTACACAAATCATATCTCATGTTTATTTCAGGTTCAAATGTAAGTTTACACTAAAGAAGAAAGAGGAAATAGATTAACACCTCATAAGCAGGACGTAAAAGAATACCAAAACATAGTCTCTTACCCCCTTACTAATAAACGTTGAGTAACGGTGGTATAGCTATACAATGTTTTGTCCTTATCTGTCATTGTGACATTTGAATTTGACAGATAAGGACAAAACATTGTATAGCTATACCACCGCTACTCAACGTTTATTAGTAAGGGGGTTAAAGATTAGTATTGTATAAACCAAAAACAAAATGGCAAAAAAATTCAAAGGTGTTAACAATTTGAACACAGTTCCGTACACATGCACCATGCACATGAGGTGTTAAAAAAGAATTGGTTAGTGTTAAATTATGCTTCACTTACTTAGCAGGTTCTATTGCTGATAAAACAAATATGAGCACTATTATATCAATAGAATTTTCTTCAAACGGTACAGCCCATTCATTAGTGGTAGCATCCAAAACAAACACTTCACATCTTTTAGTGTCATACAGCTCATTATCTTTCATTATGTCAATGGCTGTGGATGAAAAGTCACAACCGTATATGAATAGGTTAGGATCCTGGCTGTACTGTAAAATAGGAAAAATTGTGTTGCCAACCCCACAGCCTATTTCAAATATGAAACGTTTCATTTTAGGATCACATTCTGGTTTAGAAAGTTCATTGTTTTCAATGCTTGAATCAGGTTCTGTTCCAGTTTGCTTCTCAGCATTAGGGAAGACTCTCTCTGGTGCCGACATGTTGTCTGGAGCTAGCTCAGGGAACTCAGTAAACAGCCAATGGCGGTCTTTAAAGAACCTGAAATTAAAGCGTACAAAAGATGAATACAAATTACAAATTACAATATGAAGATCATAATTATCTATATTATATAATTAGCAAAAACGTTCCAACCCACAACTTGGCCAAAAATGAGTTAGTTACACCAACGAGATCAGCTAGCATGATATTTTCATATAGCAAAAGCATTTCAAGCTACCTCGCGTGTGCGAGTAGATATGACCATAGTGGTCCAACCCACATGTATGGCAGGTGTAAATAAAAAAATCACTGTAACGTTCTAACCTGCCTGAAACGTTTTTGTTATATTGTATATTTGATGCTAGTTTACATTTTACTACCACGAAAATGATCTAAGTAGCCTAAAACGTTTTTAAGAAATCGGTTTAGAAAAGGTGTCCTTGTACACGTATTCCACAAAAACATTCCAAGTGACTTAGAACGTTTTTGAGAAATATGTATAATGATTAAAAGTAATTCACAAAAACGATCCACGTAACCTGGAACGTTTTTGAGAAATCGATTTAGAAATGTGTTACTGCACACTTAATTCACATAAAGGATCCAGGTCACTTGGAACATTTTTGAGAAATACGTATGATGATTAAAAGTAATTCACAAAAGTTATCCACGTAACCTGGAACGTTCTTGAGAAATTGATTAAGAAATGTATCCTTTTAGGCGTGATTCACAAAAACGTTCCAAGTAACCTGGTAAACTGTCGCAAAATTAATTTAGAAAGGCGTCCGTTTAGCCATAAAAATGAATAAAACGTTCTAAGCAAGGTACGTTTTCGTGAAAGTAGTCGGTTTAGGCATAGTGCATAAAAAATGTTTCACGTTATCTATGTTATGTGTAGTAGAAGTTTATCTGTGGAGCATTGACAATTATAATTGATTTCAGTACTTAATCACATTTGATTGCAAACTTTTCTCGCAGTTCTTGTGTTTCGATTAAAATGAAGCGAAGAGACGTCATTTTACGTAAAGCTTTAAAGATACCAGGGGGGTTGTTATGTAGAAGATTTTAGATTTTTTTTATGAGTTTTTTTGAAATATTCCTATTAGAAAAAAATATTTCGTGGAAATTTCTTTCCTTCTTTCGCAATCATTCATCTAATACGACTCGGTTAGCACACTTAACGGTAATTTAGGAACCCAGAATGTTGAAGACACTTATCTACTACATAATTGTTGTAAAAAAAAACAAATGAAATGCAAGGATTCTAAAACAAATGATGCAATATGGAAAAAAATGGTATTTAAGAATAGTTATCTTAAAAGTTAAATATCTTGAAAACGGTTAAGTTTGGAATAGGGTGTTTCAAGTAAAAGTGGTCAGAAATTATGGAAACTATAACCCCTTAAAGGATCTAGGTCGACTTAACCAGTAACCCTTAACCCTAACCTATTTTACTTAGTGATAATAATATTAAAGTCTGACTGATTAATTATTGTTTTATTTATCTACAATCCCGAAATAAAAACAAAACAAAGAATAGAAAACAAAGTCACTATCCATTTCTGTTGGTTTCTCCGCATATTTCTTCTAATCTACGCTAATGATTTAACACTGCTTTTGTTTATAGTAAGAGTGGTAAACGAGGATTATTTTCGTACATCATTTTTAGAAATTGCATCCATGCGAAGCCAAAGCGGGTCAATAGTTTCTTCTACTTAATAATTTAGAACGTTTTTGAGAAAGAGATCCAAGAACCACGTTGAAGAAATCTTAATTAATTTAAAACGTTCTAAGGCCTTTTTCCCCTATTATTGAGTAATAATATACAATTAAATAGATAACAAAATATGTAAAAAAAAGAAAAAAATGTCTTGTTTGCGATTATCATCAACTCATAATAATATAATAATCCATCATTGAGCATTACTCTGTTTAACTTAAAACAAGGATATCTCAAAACTAAGGAGGTGTGGGTTGGAACGTTTTTGCTAATCTACGTCCAATTATAATTTATTTTCATCACATGTATCCAGAGTTCACTGTTTTAGTTTTACATTTATTATCATTGTGCAAAGAAGGAAAAAAAAAGGTATTATATAGTTTCCGCTATGATAAAAAATATTAAATATTACAAGTTTTTGTCGCTTAAGTACTTTTTATTAGACAGACAGTTATCATATACTTATCAAGACCAAAACAAATGAATTGAAACTTGGTGGGCCTACAGTGAATACGGAGATCCTGTTGCCTCTGATTTGGATTCAAATTTTTGACCTTGTGTTTAGGCATAAGCTACCATCTTCAATTAACGGTGTCAAATATAATTTTTATGTAACCTAAATTTAATATAATAAGACCTGATGCATTAGCAACATCCATCAAAGAGACTCTATGCTACACGTTTTCTAAAGTTTTCTTTTTCTTTCAATGCCTTCCACTAAGCTCTTTTATGAAATGAATGACCACTTGGCATTATAAGGGCAGGTATGCACTGAGCGGCTAGCCGCATGCGGTTGCGGCTAACCGCTTAGTGCGTTTAGGTTCCGGTTTTGCGGTTTCATACATTTTGATCAGCTGTGCGGCTAGCCGCATGCGGTCAACCGCATAGTGCGTATCAGCCCTAAGAGACAAAAAACAGTTTTTTGTTCACCTGTTTTGATGTATATTATAAAATGCATCCCAGTGTTTATCAGCATTTTCCTCCAAATCCTTTAAAACACCTTCTGTGAATGTGATTTGAGAGTTCTGTTGAACCTTTTCCTTTGCTGTTTTCTCTTGCTCAGCATCCCATTCAACATTGTCCCTGTAATAAGAAAGTAATTTTTTATTATTTTAGTTTAAATTGTGAAATTGAATTCAGTTATGTACGAGGGTGCATTGAAAAGTTCTGAGCCTAAGGTTGTATATAATAAAAAAAAAAAAAAAAATACTGGCAGGTAAAAGTGCCATATTTAGTCGCCATTATGCACTATCTTTTGTTTTTTTCTTGTCACAATTTTGCATTTTATGCTGGAACTGCTACATAAGGTCACTGATTTTTCAAGTAATGGATAAAATTGAGCACCGTTCTGTCATAAAATATTTGCAAAAGAAGGGGTTAACACCAAAACAAATATTTGAAGATATGAACAAAACATTAGGGCAATCTGCTCCATCGTATGCTACCATAAAAAGATGGGTAGCTGATTTCAAACGTGGCCGGGAGACTGTTCAAGACGAGCCTAGGAGTGGGCGGCCGTTGACGCCTACTACGGATGAAAATGTCAATAAAATATTAGATGCGATAATGAAGGATAGGCGATTGAAGATTGTGGAGATAGCGGAAGCAATGGGTATTTCTTATGAGCGGGCACAGAACATCATCACCGATGTTCTTGGATTTTCTAAGGTGTCAGCCAGGTGGGTGCCTAGACTGCTTTCAGTCGAGAACAAACGAGTACTGGTTACAATTTCCCAAGATTGTTTGGACATGTTTCAACGTGACCCCGAAGATTTTCTCAATCGTTTTATAACTATGGACGAGACATGGGTCCACCACAGTACACCAGAATCGAAAGAACAATCCAGGCAATGGAAAAGACCAGGTTCACCACCACCCAAAAAACCCAAGGTCATTTTGTCAGCTAATAAGGTAATGGCCTCGGTTTTCTGGGATTGCAGGGGGGTTATCATGATAGACTATCTCGAAAAGGGCAAAACAATAAATTCAGAGTACTATTGTGCTCTTTTACGTCGTCTGCGAGAGGAAATTAAAATAAAGAGACCTGGAATGCTGTCGAAAAAAGTATTGTTTCACCAAGACAACGCTCGCGTTCACACTTCGGCGAAATCAATGGCACAAATACATGATTGTGGATTTGAAGTGCTGCCGCATCCCCCTTACTCGCCGGATCTAGCTCCTTCCGATTATCATCTCTTCCCAAACCTCAAAAAACACTTGGGAGGACAAAGATTTTCGACTAATATGGAGGTACAAGAAGCAGTAGACTCATATTTTAACGACCTCAGAGATTCTTTTTTTTTTGATGGGATAATGAAGTTGGAGGCGAGGTGGACTAAGTGCATTGACCTTCATGGAGACTATGTCGAAAAATAAAATTGTTATAAAAAGTGAGCCAGTTAGTTTTTTTTACCAGGCTCAGAACTTTTCAATCCACCCTCGTATGTTACTATATACATAGATTGTCTCGTAAATTTATCTACTTTAAAAAAAAATCTTTGTATATTTAGAATATTAAACCTGAGTGCTTAAATATCTATTGCAGGGTTCCAAAAAAAACCCTTATTTCAACACAATCAATAGAAACTAATCTACAAAGACAGAAAATTAAATACCATGCATTGAAAAGGTAAACAATATCTTTTCTGTTTGTATCTAAGTATCTAGTGCCACCAGGAGGCTTTTTTCTGCATCTTGTAGTTTCTAAATCTTCAATGCTTTTATCGGTACATCTTAATCTTTTATACTGTTTGAGAAAATTGCAAAATATAGTACCACGCGTTATGTTTGAATACTTCGTCAGCATTTTCTAGCAGCCTGTTTCCAAATTGAGGTCTTTTGTCGGTAGTGGATTCTTCCATGGATAATTCGACTTAACACATACACTTGTACTATATACACAATGTGAAATATTATATTTTTGATATAATATAATGTTGTTAAGTTCATCCGATTACATCAAGGTTTATTTATAACCTAAAAATAATACCATGACATGACAGACAGACGTCAATTAAGCTATCATTTCGTTCAGAAGTCCGTGATCAAATCAATTAGGTGTTTGATTTTATTTCGAAATAATCATTAAAAACATAATAATTCAGTAAATAAATGACGGCGGCTAATATTTTTTAACACATATTTTAGTAAATCCTGACACCGGTTGACAATTTGTACTGCGTGTTTTAAAACGTCCGTGTGTATGAGGGCTTAGGTACAGACTAGATGTGTAGACGTAACGTGTTGTGTAATAAATAAGGCCATCGAAACGTGATACTAAAAATGACCGCGAAATTTAAAATTGTAGCTATGGTATGCCTGTATGGGCTAGAAATAAACAATGTTGATGCTTTTATCATTAAGTATTTAGTTATAATTGTTTAATTGTAGCTCATTCAGGCATACTAAGTACCGCTACATTTTTAAAATTCGCGCTAATTTTCAGTACCACGTTTCGATGGCCAGACTCTAATTGCGATTACTTTGGGCCACTTGTCCGAAAAATTCAACACTGGGTTAAGACACTAACTGCCACACTCAGAGACGCCAATCAAATCTAATGGTGGTTTAGTGACGTGTTGTCTTATTCTATGGCTTTGCTATAGCAAAGAATGTGACGGCAGCAACTTCAAGCATTCAATTTAATTGCGTCCCTGAGTGCGGCAGTTACACGAGTTAAACATGACAGTTGTCATATGAATCTGACGTTTACTAACTCAAGTGTCTAAAGAGTCTTAACCCAATGTAAAAAATTTCATGTACTTACAATGTGTACAATGATCATGTACAATGAAAAATAAAACGTAATAATACGTCATTGTAAAATCGTTATGTACCTAGTGAGTAAACTTCACATCGCGTTTGTTATGAACTAGCTTATTATTCATGTGGCTTGAAAAAAGTCCGCGAATAGGTGTCTATTTTTTGGGCATTAGTTCGATTTTCCGATATAACAAGCACCCTAGGTCCGTCTTCGGGCCATAAACAATGTGTCAAATCAAAACACATTGATTGACATCGATCGGTCAAATTCAGAAGTTTAGAAACGAAAACCTTGTTGAAGATGCAGAAGTAATTCTGGTTTTGTGGTAGCAAAAACGAAGATGGTATCGGTAATACATATCATAGAACCAAAGATGATAAAAGCATGATAAAACGTATTTGTATAGCTATAGTCTCATAGTCTGTGACTTGCTTGCATCTACGAACCTGGTTTACAAATAAAATCTGTACTCTTTATTGTTCACTTTGCCAACGCAAAACTATTTTTTTCTGTGTCACAAGTAGGTTGATAAATTGTCGTAACGTCGCGCCTACGAAGGTCAGCGTTTCAGCCGCCTACGCCGTAGCAATCGTAGCGAAATAAGTGCTTCGTAGTTTAGTGGGTAAGTGATATTATTTCATTATTTTTTATTATTTATTATTATTTTTATAGCTGTTTGTGTGTTACTTATTAGGAGTATATAGATTTAATGAAGGTAATGAATTGTTAACATGGTTTAACTAATGGGCGTTTTCACTAAAAAGTGTACCCAATTAAGGACAGAAATTAAGGAACTTTAACTTTGTCAGTTTTGTGACGAAAATTAGCTATACATTGACGGCCGCATTGTATGGCTAATTTTCGTTACAAAACTGACAAAGTTAAAGTTCCTTAATTTCTGTCCTTAATTGGGTACACTTTTTAGTGAAAATGCCCTAATAACAGTCAACGTTATACACGATGACTTAAGGTACGACTCCATCGCTGCGTAAAATACGGTGTCGTTACGTAATCAAAAGACGGGTTCATAGTAACAACATGGCGCCGTTTTTGACGCACCGTAATTTACGCACCCTTAAGCGGCGATGCTTTATTCCTTCCACTTATTTGACAGATTCGTCTACCTAACATGACGTTCTTTCAGTACGTTTAGTTTTAGGAATATTATGAGATTTATGAGTATGACCCTATCAAATGTCTTGATGTTTCCACCAATGTTAAAGTAGGATAGTAAAAATACAGAAGGACAGCACTATGGAGTGAAAATGAAATAAAATAGTTTTATTCCGGAAAACAAGTTCCATAAAAAACACAATAAACATACGAGGTACAATGTACTTATCACAATTTAAACTAAACTAAGAAACTAAACTTGAGAGTGTTAACAGTATTCATCCCGCGATGACAGTCTTATGGTAGCCCCTCCAATGCTCGTGGAGCGGGCTCGCGTTCCACGCCCTTACCGCCGAAAGCAGAGTGTAGGAGCAGGTGTAGATATACTATAAGCCAAAGGCCAGTGTTGAGTAAATTTACCTTGAATTTGCTAAAAACCTGACATTTAAAGTGACTGAGTAGTTATAGTTAAAAAAGTGATCATGTACTTATGAAGACCATGTATCCACATCGAATAATAAAGACATTAAAATCAGCACAACATTACTTAAGTTGAAAGTAAACACACAATTTAAAGTTCCTCGACCCGATTCCAAATTTGCTGTCGAATTCAAAGTTATAGCGTCATAAAAGATGTTCTGATGCTGTGCTCTGATCAAAGTAAACGTCATAAAGACGATTTCGCGGGTCATTAACGACTTCCCGCAAACGAAATAGAACGATGAAATTTTTATCGTCTCCTAATAAAGGATGTTTAGTGTGTATTTACTATTCGCATGCCGATTTACGTTATGGCTGCAGTGTTATAAGGCAGCCATCTTGTGAAGGTGTACCTACCTGAATACATGATGAATTTTAGTCGTCGCGCGACATAAAATGTTGGGCATGGTAGATAGGCAGGTACATCTACGTCTTTATCACGTCAGTCGAAACGAGTCCTCTGGACATGGGCCCTCCCCAAAGATCTCCACCATGATTGGTCCTGTTGCAGTTGCACCCAGACCACGGGCCTTCTTAAAAAGGCTTCTCATAAAGGACGACGTCTTATATACCGTATGCCGCAACAGGCAATATAAACCAACCGAAGGCTTTCGTCTTAAGACACTGGGGTATCTTAATCATAAATATGTGACAATTCTAAACTATAAAAACCTAACTTCATCATTATAAGTAGGTAAATCACTGGTAGGATGTGGTTTTCACGTGTAGTGGTAAACCCAGAACAACGGTGATTCGAACAAAACTGACGCAAGTAAACACACGGTACAGCGGACACAGTACCTAACTCTTATTTCTGGGGCGACAGCCGTTCGTGTGAGATTGAATATCAGAGGCCCTACTTTGAAAATCGAAGTTCGAATTTACACTAGCTCCATTCCTTTAATCTCGAATGACGAGCGACAGGGATGGAGCTAACGTAACCTTGAACTTCGATTTTCAAAATAGGGCCTCAGTTAAAACCATCTATTAACGTGCGTTCGAATGAAGTGAGTAAAATACGACATCGTAATTTGTCGTAAAAGTCCGTTCACCTTGCTTTCTCTGTGAGCTTATAGATGGATAAGTACTAAAACTAACTGGCACGTCCACATAAATACAAACTATTCCAAGAGAATACGATGTTATTAGATTAATTACTATATCGTCTACGTATATGCAGACGTAAGGCCGAAACAATTTAATTATACTTAGGTACACTTAAGTCCACGCAAACTGAATAACTCCCAGCACCTCACTTGGATCAGATAGACTTGAACCGGCGCTCATAACTATATTCAGTTACAGTTTGCCCAACTTCAGGTATCAAGTGACATGTGCAAGTTCTGAAATTGAGTGCAACTGCGCAACTCTAAGTTACCGATGTTCGTCGTAGTTGCATTTGCCATTATACATAGTAATATTAATGCTGCGGGCTGTTTGTTCATTGGACGGTTTGAAGTAGCTTGAGTGGCATATGATTCAGGTGCAACGGTACTGGGGATGCCAAGTTGCAGTTCTGATATGAGTTAATTTAGAATCATGTACCAACGCTAGAGGAATTGTGGGAAATAGATAGGTACGGTAGAACCGTTTTGCTAAAATTCAAACGGGTATTAGTACGTGTTTGTCTAATGTGCAGAAGTCAATTTGAGTGAAGGGCGCGCCTTCGTGAATTGAAAACACTAGGTATATACTTAATCCTTTGCAATTTGTCTCTGCCCATTGGTTCATGTTATCGCTACACTGACATACAATAAATATTCATTACTCCATGACTGACTTTAAAAAAGTAACAGGGTTTTAACGTGTAAATCGTAGTCCTGTATCTATCTAAACAAAACCATACATACACAACCGTATTCTCAATTCTCAAGCTGAATTATCCTCCTTCAGCAGTCGGGTATTTAATTAAAGATGTATTTCCGATGCATGCATGAGCAAATCCACGGGCTGTTAGCTAGCGCGAGATAAACGACGAGACAGGTTAACGCTCAGCGCCAGAATCAGAGGCGGCATTGTCACTGAGTTTCGAGTTTGCTTGCAATAGTTTGTCGCAAGCCTGCTTTAACAGGCAAATATTAAACCGAACGCGTTTAGGTGATAGACGATAGTGCATGAAAAAATACCGACTGAGTATTGTCCTCAGCACATCTTTATTTAATACAAGTATCATTTCGATATTTTCCTAAACTGCAAAGGCCATCGTAAATAAAATATCTAATTCTGTTCCACACATACCTACGTCCCGAAAAACTCGGAAATGGCGCGCGTCCAACCGCTGAACCACCGCCGCTGATTAAGGCTCATAAGTACTTATTTATGTGTGTGTACGAGCCTACGTCCTGGGTGTCAATGTAATTACTGGCTCACGACACGTGAAAAGGGCTCATCAAATGAATGAGCAATTTACCGAGTTTTATAAAGGTCTGCTTGCAGAAACAAACAAATGACCTACTTACTCGTAAATCTCAACAATATGGATTAGTTAGACAATGATGTTCTTATTACTATATTATATGAACCACACATGTAGGTCTAGACTAGTTCCATCGAAGTCGTAGATATCGATACCTAGTAGATCCTGGGTCCTACTTTGAAAATCGAAGTTCAAAATTCCTTTCTCATTTGTTTTCGAATGACTGATAAAAAGTAGAGAAGGGAAATAGACTTGATTGCTGTGTGGTATCCATCATGACGTGGTTTTCAGAGCCTAATATTGTAATGTGTATGAATATAATTATTTAACGTATCTACAATATAAAATAGAATAGAATAGATATAGTTTATTGCATGTATACAGGTTACAGGTGGAGGGTTGTATAAATAATCAGGTATACATGTGACGCCCTGCAAGGGCATGGCAACATGAGAGGGCTTAAACTAGATACTTAATACTACTGATACGGTTGCTTGCAACTATTTATTTTAATATAAATTTAAACGCTCATTATTATTGTTTTACGTAAGTAAACATTTCAAAAACATTAACTAGGTACTTTTGGACTTCATCAAAACACTCGTTTAACTTATAGAAACACTTATGCACAAGAAAGCTGTTTAATTGCTTATTAAATAAATGCGGCTTTCCAAATTTTTCAGGGGATATTGTACGAGTAAGTGATATGTATTTTGATTGTTATATAATGAGGGCTAGACGTGACGAGCTTTAATATGGATAGTGGCAATTTAAGTTTATTTGGGTTATTGTTGTTTATTCTATTACCATGGCATTTATCAGCGGTACACGCGTTAAGTCTGCGACGAGGAGCGAAATGGCTTTTTTACTGAAACAATGCGAACACTACTGATTGGCGTAACATGATTTCTATAAAGCCGACCCGACCGATCAAACTTTTTTGACTAAACATACAATCCGTAGGTATTTTTATTAAAATACTTGTAGAATGATTTAACTTTAGTCGGTTTTCCTTAAGCAAATCGTTATTTCATTAGACTCGTCACAGGGTAAAGTGGTGGGTAAACGGTGGCGCATGGCGGTTCGTACGCGTCTGCGCGGATAATGCACAAGTCGTGTATGGAAAAAACCGCCGAGGGCGTTTTAAGTTAAGGTTAAGTTAAAAAGACTGCCATGGCGTATTTTATTTATTTGCCGCTAGAATCCGCTTTACACGACTACCTAAAAAAGGTATTGTTTTCACAGTTATCAACGGTGAAAAATAAAATAAGTACTTTATTTTCCCTTGTACATAATTATTAATCTTTTTGACGGTTGAACCGATGTTTAAAATATTTGAGTGATCTAGTGATATAGTACCTACTTCGGGTTTTGATATTTGCCTGGTACATGTGTGAAGTTAGCAAAACTATCCGCGGTTTGAATATTGTGCACAGGCATAGCTAACTCTAAGTTTAGCTTTGGACTAAATCATTCGACTGGCGAAGTACCGTATGCGGAGTGCAATCAAGCGCATTCAATTATTTCAAGTATTCGTGATGATCGGGACAAGATGCGGGCTTTAATCAAACAGTGGGTGGTGAGGATGCAATTCAAGATGCACCGATCTAGGATTAAAAGGAAGTAGATAATCTTTGCAAAAAATCGGGACGTCTATGTTCAATTCAATTCAATTCAATCGTTTATTGGTAAAATATAAAATTTTACATGTCAATTCGTATTCATAAATTCATAATATATATTAGGTAAGTACTTATTATATTTTATTACTATCGTGCACGTTGTACATAGGTAGATATACATTGTAATCATTTTGTTTTATAATTATTATTATTTTTGAGGGTCTGCAAACCAGTTACTACTAAGAAATGTCTATCACTCGAAAAAGGCATCAATGAAGTACCAGGCGTCAGATGCCAGAGTTTAGTTTACTAGTGAACGCTGAGTCGCTACAGGCGTTTTTAAATTCTATAATTCTATGGCAACATTGGCAACCCGTTGTATATCACTGTATGCAGGCATTTTTTTTGATTTGGCGAGTCGCGTCTGAGGTGGGCGTAGCTCACCTTGCCACCTAGTAGTTGTACCACGCGCGGTACCGTGAATATAGCTACGAGTATAACGTTATCAGAGCAGAGATTTAAAAAATCCATCGCATTGTTGCATACTATAAACTACAAACATCGATATAGATAAAATAAATATTCAATCCCTACAAACAGCGACGTCAGTGCGACAAGATAACAAGGTCTAGTTATCACGTTGTTGATGTTATGACAACTCTTATTGGATGCCGCTGTAATTTATAGTTTTCTGCCGCACGGCACGGTACGTTTTTACACTTTTTACCGTCGACGTCCACGGTGAACAGTGGATTTGCATCTGTTAGCATGGAAATCAAAAGCGCGCATGGATTGTATTTAGGACTCCTGTCACTGTCAGAGAAGGTTATTAGAGGATAGGTATGGCGGTATTTGCTGTTTCATATCGTATTAACATAGCTTGCAATATCATTAGGTATGAGTTTACTCTTTAAGTGTTTAGTTTTTATATAGTGTTTTACTTCGTCGAATTTTCATTTCATCGACGTTCAAA
Source organism: Acleris laterana (assembly GCA_963966035.1). Lineage (NCBI taxonomy): Eukaryota > Metazoa > Arthropoda > Insecta > Lepidoptera > Tortricidae > Acleris > Acleris laterana. The sequence continues at coordinate 10,124,637 of OZ014443.1, read as the reverse complement.
AGTTCGTCTTCATTCGCACGCACACAAGCCCGTAAAGTCACATCCAGAGATGCAAGTCGGTATATTTGTAGCTTCGCGCCTAAAGTGCGCCGGGCTGCCAAAACGAAAATACAATAAAAGAAATAACAAGAAATTCGTTTCGCAGATGTCACTTTTATTTATGTACCTGGATACGAAGGTCAATCTTAAATAAGTGTAAGTAAGTATCAAAATGAGTATTTAACAGGGGACGATTTCACACGAATTGACCTAATCCCAAATAAACAATAGACTTGTACCACTTGTACTTGTATAGGAAGACAACGACTTACTTACTACAATAGGGAAATACATACCTAGACTCAAGAACAAATACTCCTGCTCATCAGCTCATCACACAAATATTTCCTCATACCGGGAATCGAACCCGGGATCGCTAGCTTCGGAGGCAGGTTCATTACCAACCAGGCTAAAACTTCTTAAAAATTTGGTTGAAATCATGGTTTGATTACATTGTACGGATACAAAATCACTTTCCTGTAAAATGTGTTCATTTACTTAAGTTCTGAGTTCTGACCGACGACGCGCGAACTTATACTATAAATATGGCACTAGACATACCCTAGGCATCAGGAAAGTCTATTTCTAAACTAGACAAGACACCCCCTCCATTAGGGGCGGGGGTGGTGGGGGAACAAACAATCCTGGCGGATATTGAACGAAGATGCGTTCGGAAATGCAGCGCCGCCGGCTGCGTGGCAAGCGTGCACATCTCATTGCACGCGAACCAAACCGAAGATTATGGAGGTGCCTGTTATATTAAAACGAGAACGATTTATGGACTCGGTGTTATGCAAGACGAGAGCTGCGAGGCGTTTATTATTCTCGGGTTGTCTCTGGAACTTGCACTACACGACACGCTGCCTTGACCCGACACGCGACCCAACTTCGGAGTTAACACCCTTGCCTTTACAAGTTTACGCTCTCCAAATGGCTTATTTGATAACAAAGAAACGCGAAAAAGAAATAACGCTTTAAATTGTTTAATAAAATATTATTGTAGCTGACATAAACTTACGAGGTAGATTGATGACATTAAATAACTAGTTTTATTGATGTTATCGTGTAATTGCCGGAGCTTTAGCTTGGTACAGTTTGCTATTTCTCTTCTCTATTCGAAGCGATAGCGACCGCAACTCACATTAAGTAATTACGATCCGATCGACCAAGTGGTTTTTGATGAGTTTACGAACTTCAAAAGTACTTTGATGCTATCAGATCTACTTAATTAAAGCTTAGCGAGAACCGCCGTTTAAATAATATCATTTCATTTCCTATCTCCACGTTCGCCTGATTGCATGTCGAAGCTATCGCGACCAATCATAAGTCGTATCAGGTGTTTAGTTATCTACAACTAGAGACTGTGGCGTCGCGAACTTTGCCCTTCATCTCCGCTGAATCGCTCAATATCAATACCTAGCCACATACTTCAGAGCACTTCAGCACAATGGGAGGCACGTTTATCGACTATTCAAGATATTGCCAGCAGAAATGAAAGAGTTTTAATAAATAGAGGTCCGACGTTATTTCTAGACATTACTGTAATTGGATTTTCTTGCAGCTAAATAGGTTGTAAAAAGGAATGTGTTGGGATATTCCATGGATCTAAGCATTATTTCATTAAAGTCTGTGGCGTGTATCCCTGCATTGTATAGGCTGCTCACACAATAACTTTCGTTATACGTGTAGATAGGGATAGACGGCTAGCGGAGCCATCTGTTGCGGTCAAGTGCCCTCTGGAGTGGGATGATACTCCATCCTTCACGGAGCGAATAAAAGAAGTGCCTACCTACTGCTTTTAATCTACTATACATACATGTTTGTGTTTTTAGGCGTGCGTGAGTTCGACACATAATTTTACATGTAAATGGGTTTGTATATAATATAACATGCATTTAAGACTCTTAGGTTGCTTTGTTTAGTTCACCACGTATACGTACGAAAGTAACAGAAAAGAAAGCCTTTATAAAAACGGTCAAATGGGAGTCTGATTTGTGCACCAAGTGCTCTTTTTTAACGAAGTGGAAATGCGTTTCGCATCAATTAACAACAAATATACTTGTACCTATTCCGCTACCAGAGGCACTAATTTAAAAATCTAAGTTCGAAGTTACGTTAGCTCTATCCCCTACTTTTGGTTTAGGCTCGAATGATGAGTGACAGGGATGGAGCTAACGCAACTTCGAACTTCGATTTTCAAAGTATGACCTCAGCGGTCGGTAGATAATAGAAATGGCTATGAAATAGCTGACGAGTTTACTGTAATTTTAGTTATTTAAAGTTAAAACTAATGTAAAAACCGCTAATTTTCTTTTCATTCCAACCAAAATTAGGCCTGGTTAACAAATAGCCTCCTTTAAGATTACAGAAGAACGCGTTTCCTGATTTTAATTGGGTAAGTCAAGTTTTTGGAAGAGATGTAAATTATATTTTTTTTCGATAGTCGTCATCCTTAAGATCATAGAACTGCGGCTCTTTTACTTTTATTTCCTCTAATATTTTAGAAATCTTTTTTTTAGTTATGAAGTTGACATTTGTACACTTCAATGACCGACAAGCTTGTTGCCTTCGTATTTAATGAAATAGAAAAAAAAACTGTCACTTCTATATCTGTCAACGTCAAATCAAATCAAAGTAAACAAACGGTTTAATTCAAATAAGTAAATTCAAGTAAATCTTTGTAATACTCCATTTCCACAGTCCGTGTGGGATTGCCTGAATTCATTGCGTGGATTGTACAATTCAAAAGTGCTCTCGTGGCTATCAAAAAGCAGTGCAAGAGTCGTCGAAAAAGGAAGAAATCGGTGTCCAAGAAGAAGTGCCAAAGGGTTCGAAAATAAATCTTAGACCAAATATCGTGCAAAGGTCTTAAAGCAAAGCGGCAAAACGAAAGTCCAGAGTTCGTTCTGAGATCGTTAAAAATATTTCTAAAAACACTGATCACATGAAACACAAGCCAACAGAAAATAGCCGTTTTATTGAATCGTTTGTTTACTTTGATTTGATTTGACAATGACAGATATAGAAGTGTTTTTTTTCTTTTTCATTAAGTACGAAGGCAACAAGCTAGTCAGTCATTGAAGTGTACAAATGTCAACTTCATAACTAAAAAAAATATTTCTAAAATATTAGAGGAAATAAAAATAAAAGAGCCGCAATTTCTTGATCTTTAGGATGATGACTATCGATAAAAAATATAATATACATATCTTCCAAAAACTTTACTTAGCCTATTATAAAGTTTGGTCCATAAAATGCCGCAATAAGCCACAAGCGCTGCCAAAACGACAGATATAATTACAATACAAGCTCTGGCGTATACTACCAATAACATGGCAGTGGCAGTACAGCTAATCGTTTGCCATGTAGCTTTAATACTAAGTTATATGGGTTACAATAAGTAGAACTGTTATTTAGGAAGCCACATTCTCACTTCTCTTCAGATATTATATTGTTTAAATATGTCGGGGAAAAGTGGCAGTAGGTCTGCCACCCCAACGCAGTAATAGTAAAACATATCATTTGTTTTAAAGTATAAAAACTGATTGCTATTTCCCTCATTATCACTCGCACTAGGTACCTAGTCGTAATAGTTTGGCTACGAGCCTACCAGACTTCGGTTTTCAAAATTAAATGTTTCGTTGCACTTAACATTTAGAAATTTAGTGTTGTTACTCGTTCGTGTGTACAGTAAAGGAAATTGATTCCTAGACCATTTTAGACTATGTCAAAGTGACACTGTAAATAAAATCATAAGAAGTCTCTTACGTTTTCATTGATTACGTCACTATGACATAAATAGTCCAAAGTGGTCTAGCTATCAATTTCGTTTACGTTAAACCTTTTTTTAAATAAAAATGTATTTGCTTTGGTAACTTGGTATTTTCTCGATGAAAATTTTATCAAGTGCCTGTGTCGACTAAAAGTGAAGCTGGTCGCGTTGATTGCATTTTGTCTCAATTATCTCCGCTCGTATGTCGGTTTAATCGAATTTAATCGATATTATACATGTAAGTAGACTTTTAACTTTGCACAAACGTAAGACTTTAGCTTAACAGGATTGCGACTTTATCTTTTTTAGTACCGAGTTGGAAATGCAAATAAGACTGTGGGCCTAGATATTTAGCATTCTACAGACGTTAACGACAGCATAAAGCAAATTATATGTGTAGAATAGACGTAAGAATATGTCATCTGTAACTTTATATTTTGACAGATTGCAACAGACCTTACCTTTCGAAGAACCTAACGTGACTAGCCCTAATGCTATAAAATTACTTACTTATGTGTAAACGACCAAACAAAAACATAATAAACATAGCTATAAAATATAAAGCAGAAAGCAAAGTTAAATGCTTTTTCCTATGCAAAGCGATACGACGCTCACTTATACTTACGTAGCGGAGAAATTTCTAAAGGAAATGCTGCTTAGGTTTTATATTGTTAAGGCGAACGCACATGTTGTGCGAGTTAGCGCCGCTGTAGTGCGCGCGACTGGGGCTGAGCCCCTGATCTCGGATATGCAGGCTGTTTATTATGATCACTGCGAGCTCGGGACGCACGATAGTGCACATTTGTGCAGCCTTATACCCCGTACCCATATTACTTCCTTACTCTCAAAGCCATTCTTAAGAATCCTTTCAAACGCCCCTACTTATAACTTCCCCTCAAATCAAAACTTTATAATACGCCTCTAAGAAGTTCCCAACGTAATTTCAACTTGGTTTTTCAGGAAAAAGGTCAGGGAAACCCCGACACATTATTTTACGTAAATGTACCGCGCACACGGCCGGGAGCACCCGTGGGCTTTCGAATTCCGTGTTGGCTTAATAGGATTTTTATTACATATGCTGAATAAAAATATACGACCACGATATCTAAATCATAAAATAAAACCTACATTGAATGGTGTTATAGACTTACTTTTTTGTAAGTGTAAGCACTTTATGTACTTTAGAAAATTGTCTGACAAGTAAACTTGCGCAATGTATGTAATTATTCATCTAGTAATTACTCATTATTATGTCTACTCAATTATCTACGTAATAAAATAATTGACAGGAAAAAGACCGTTAAAATGCTATCGGAGCTCTTAGAAGCTTAGAAGGAGCTTTTGGTTGCACACACACAACCTTTATGCTTAGACGTGGCTATAAAGGTACTTTGTTTGTTTCTTTTTTTATTTAATGTCCAAAAAAAATATTGTTGTGTTGATACTTTTTTGGGATATCAATAGAAATGGGCGGTCTGATAAGCTAATTCAAAATAAGGTAGTGATTTTAAGTAAAGAAAAGCGGCAACTCTAATGTAATAATAATAATCAAATAAACTTTTAGGAATACACTGAAATATGAGCGTTGAATCTCCACTGTATTCAGTTTCAAAGTTTAATTATCAATTCCATTTTGAGGGGCAATGAAAGGAGGGCTAAAGTACATGCCTTTAAAAATTGCGTTGTGAAATCATTGTGGACAATGTAATTTCAGTGTTTTCAGAGTATCAATTTTGAAAAAGGGTCTTTTAACTGTAAGAAAGAGAAAGGGTTAAATTTATCTATCAAATATGCTTTACTTGTCGATTGTGAAACAGGCGGTAAGTGATATGCTTTGATAACCAGAGTTGGGCACATACCCACGATATGGTGGAATGTATCAGGCCAGCGTTGCGTTTTGGCCTCAATCCAACGTTACAGCTTACAGCGCGGGTATGGCTTGATGTTCCATGCCCATAGACATAATATCGTTTGAAAGTTGGTTAAATAGCGCGGCGCGGGAGCAACGTTCGGTAAGTGTCGCCATCTCGACTGTAGCTGCCAGTGTTAACGAATACGTCGGAAATAATTTCTCGAGACTTGTCGTATTGACATGTCTGCCAAAAATATGTCTGCAAGAGCGAATTACATGCATTTAAAATGTATGCCAATACGCGGTCGTTACATGAGTAACACTGGGATAATCTAGCCATAAGTGCTGTTTTATCTATCTCGTGTTATTTATTTATTTATTCAGTTTACAAACAATCACATCACAATATAATGAGTTATAAATAATGAATGAAATCAATTATAGAATGAATGGGTATGAGCAAAAAAGACCTAAAGTACCATAAAAGGAAATACAACAAATTTTAGCCACAATCGATACAAAATAAAAAATAAAAAAGAATTTAAGTAGTTGATATACTTAGATTTAAAAATCATTTAGAATTTACGAGATATTAATTAATCCTATCCTGCATTCAACGCAATAAAATACTATTCATTGTAATTAATATTTTTTGCTGCTTTATGCTTGAATGAACTTCATGCAAAATATCGATGAAGCTCAGTTTATCATGATAAAATTGCGTAGCACGAGAAAAAAATCGGTGTTTAGCGAAATTAGTTCATAACATGACAAAAAATGCTTTGAGAGCTTACTTAAACTTGTGATAGTCAAAAGTGAGCCTTTCGTTGCCCAATTTGATATTAGTTTTATTAACGCGATAAAAACTAAGTGTGTATTGTTAGATTTGCCAGTGTGGTTGTTTTGTTTTCACTATCGTTCACTTTTCTCCGATCGAAGCCAAGCCAGTATCGAATTGAAATGATCGTCCGATACAATTGACATCGAGTGAAATTGAGTGGGTGTAGGTATATTCGTCCAGTCAATTAACTGTCGCGGAGATTAATTTCGAACGGAGTATAGCACTATAATGCAATTTACGCGAAACGCACATCACTTTTGTGCTTCTAATTCCGAGTGAGTGGAACAAAGGACTTTGTGTTCATCATTGTCATGGAACTTTAAAAATAGTGGTGACGTGAAAGCGTCGGAAACGGGGTCTTATTCTTTACGCGCGTGCGGTCGAGAGTTCGAGACCTGCCTCGCGTTACCCGAGGACATAAAGACAGAGAAGAATAACGAGATTTTAGACTATCTGATGCTAAGCGAGTCCTGAGGCCTATATAATACACATTAGCCATCTCGAGAATGTAAATGCGTTCCCAACCCAAATAACTAAAATGGAATACGTTTATGTCAGTCATTACACGGGTTGTGTTGTCTTACTACAATACCGGGCCACTACAAAGTGAACACTACTTGGATACAAGTAAAAGAGTAAGACGGTGGTAGCGATCCGGTCAGACCTGCACAAAGCCCCAAGGAGTGAGCAAAGGTCGAAATAAATTTACGTGTAGGTGGCCTCACGCGCTCATATGTTAAAGGGGAGTTCGTTGACGATTTGATACTTATAGGAATACCACTTCGGGATGATGCAGCGACGCATCCCGCCAGCATGAGAGTCACGCAGCGCTATTGTTTCAAGCGAGAACATGACATTGCATTGGACAACTCCCGACACCAGTGTGGGCACTAATCAGCCATTTTAGACTTCCCTAACAAAAGGGTAAAAAGAGATGGTGATGCTTTGGTATCCGTCCCATCATATTTAGCGGTGGGTATGCTCAGTAACGAAGAATGTTATTGATATGATATGACCCCTTAGTACAGTAGTAGAATTAAAAGTTCTATTTAATTGTATAAATACTTGGTCCAAAATAGAGAGTCAAACCTAGTAAAGCAATATCCGCATCATTTGAATTTAGTTTACTCATTTCGAACCATCGCTTCCAACTTTTCCCAACTTAAGTATAGCCAAAAATTTCAGAAAAATCGTGTGTGTGTCTCACTAAGACTTGATTGGTTTGATTTATGAAAGTATGTAACCCACGCAGACGATGTTAGGGTAGGTATCACTATTGTTTAGTAATCAGTGCTTTTGTTCCAGACTGTTATTTTTAATGTTAGTGGTCTAATATGTACTTTAGTTGTGGAAGAAAAGACTAGACACAGACTCGCTTTCGCATTTGCATTAGTAGGTACTTATTCGTATTTTTATATAGTTTAAACATTACGGTTGAGCTCTCGAGCTGTAAGAAATGTCGCTATTATCTGGTCCAGGGTGCCGAAAAATATTCGCTAGGGCCTGTATATTTATACATCATAAATAGGTACTGAAAATTAATGTACTTAAATTAAACTTTTGGTTTTAGTAATCTAAAATAATTGTAACAAGTGCAAGGGACAGTGAAAGTTCTGCTTAATAATAGTTTGCTGCCATAAAACAGAGCTACAAATACAAATACGATAACCCAACTTTTTGGGTAGTCGGATAAATACCTACTCTTCAACTCCACATGCAATAACAGAACGGACGTTAACCTACGTGACCTACATATTTCTTTATTTCTTTCTAGTTATTTGTTTATTTCGTAAACAATATGAAATATATTTTATAATGGAATAATTTCGACATGGGAAAAGAAATGCATTCCTAATGGCGGAAAATCGCTGGTATTCACTTGACCAGTTCCCTAAAGATGGACGACATTATTTACAATACCATATCTAAAGAACTGTACGAAACTTTCACCATTATTTTTCTGTCCCCTTTTTGAACCCTTGCCGTAAACAAAATAGTTTGGCACAGGAATGTCCCTCGGTTGATCTCGGGTCCTTGAAGTCATCTCGAAACAAGCGAGGCGCCCCCATACATATAATAATATGTTTGATGCTGCTCAAATCTTGGCGACGACTAACTTGGTTAGACAATGAAGTTACTTCGAATAGTTGAATAACGGAACGCGTCGGGTAAGTCGGGCTTGAAACTTTGAATTATTAAATCTGACCTGAAAGCAGTATATTGCAGACATATTTTGTTGGTTGGTACATAACTTTAGAAATTATGTTATTTATTCATATTGCTTCTTTTTTACCCGACTGCAGAAGGAAGAGGGTAATGTTTTTGACCTGTATGTATGTATGATTATTTGTTCCGTTGTAAAACGAGGTGTCGTTATATTCGTCTTAGCGCCGTGGGTGTGTAAAATTAGCAAAACAAAAAATGTATACATGATAACCAACATAACATTGACGACATCATCCAAACTTGGTGTTTTTAAAGCTTACTTTTTATAAGATTTGTATCAGTAAAAGATAAAAATAATGAAGATAAAAAATGTTGATTCAGTAAGCAGGCCGCACGGGCACTTTCGCCCGTTAACATGACAGATGTACAAAACCAACGTTTTTGGACTTAGTCGCTCTCTCAGCCAGCCTTTGTACCCATCGACAAGCTAATGGAAAGCAAGATGAATACGAACTTATCTAACAAAATACGATGTCGTATGATTATGCACTATATTAAATGAATTGGATGCTGTTACGCAAAAATGTGTCATCCCACAATTATTTAACAATATAATCTCAACCCACGATGAGAATGAGTTTACATAACAACATCCTGTAGGTAGGTAGGTAGGAGGAAGCAGGATATACAATACTATGTCGTTTGATTATTCACTATATCGTACACATATAATCAAACGTACAGCCATAGCATTATATAAAAGTCACTATCTAGTATCTTAACTTAAATTTGTAGTAATAATAATTAAATATTATACATAGCAATACACTCAAGGTACGTCAAATTTTTAAAATAAATTCTGTTCAATATTGTTTTATTCATGATTCAATTATTTTTAAAACGATTTGAAATTGTTAATTGGTAACGATGTGATTTGGTTTTGTTATTTTGTTTTAGGCTTTTACAAATCCGGCATTACGAAAACAAAGCTCTAAACCTAGTTACCGTCAATAAAAACCCGTAGAAATTAGTCTCTTAATGATATCTAACAGGTAAGAAAATATTTAGTTCAAAACGACAAAGTTTCGTTATAGGATATTAATATTTAAAGGCGTTAACACACAAGTTGCTTGTATCTAGTTCATTGCATAATTGCTACATATTAAGACTTAATCGTTGAATAAAAAGGTGTCAAAACAAAAAACTGCCTTTAAATCTCCCTCGACCTGACAGCCGATGTGGGCTTGGTTCACGTTAATAACGTGAGGGTGTAATTATGATAATTCGGAAAGAGTTAGCAATTAGCGACAGTTGGCGGAGGGCGCTTCACGAGCGCCATCTGGCGGCGCTCCAATGTGGCTCTTCCTGACTCCTCTTAAGGCCATGCCTCCGTGTTCCGCTTGAAATTGAAGCAATATTTTAAAATATATGTATAGAAAGTTTAAAAAAAAATGGTACCCAATTTATTTTACTACAGATTTTGGTAAAATATGTACATGTACGTTTGTGTATCATTCTGAACAAGAAAAAACAGTTTTTTCGAATGTCTCCAAACATTTGTTTATTATTATCAGCCTTGTTAACAAAATCGAATACATATCTTGGTAATAAAACTGACAATTACCTATATACTAGCGACCCGCCCTCGCTTCGCTTCGGTTTGTGTGAGTTTTCTGTAGCACCCGTACATAAAACAGAATTTATTATACATAAAAACATTCCTCTTGAATCGTTCTATCTATTAAAAAAAACCGCATCAAAATCCGTTGCGTAATTTTTAAGATTTAAGCATACATAGGGACAGACAGCGCGAAGCGACTTTGTTTTATACTATGTAGTGATATGTACATAATATGTTTTGGAACAAATCTGGCATTCTATTTTGTCTTGTTTAAAACGATGATTCCAACAGTCCCAAATTTTGTTTCAAAAATGTGTAAAAAAATAGGGGGCTATTTTTTGAAATTATTCATATTTGTCCCCGTGTGGTAGCCGGATTAGAATAGTGCCACTCCGTATCTTTCCGTGGATGTTGTAAAAGCCGACTAAGGTAATAAAGGCGTGTAGTACTGTTAGGCGATGGGCTTGCAACCTGTCACTAATACACTGGTAAACATCTTCGCCTAAGTGTGCAAAATGTGGTTACAGAATTATCAAAAAGTTTTTATAGTTGTTGGAAATTCTGTAGCTCTGCCTACCCCACTCTGGGAATAAAGGCGTGAGTTTATGTATGTATGTATTCATATTTGTTGTAGTCTATAGAATATGTTGTGTCATCAATTGTGATAGAATTAGCGTATGAATTTCAAGCTGATTCTAGATTTTCACGTATAATATTGTGTTGAGGCTACACTTCTTCATTTCGAACAGCAATAATGTCAAATTGCTATAAAACCTCAATTATCATTTATCAATTATCATTCTTCTAACCACAGATGAGATGAATCCGTAAATTTAAAACCCTTTTGTATACTCCATACGTAATTGTTCTATTGAAGGTTTTATTTGTACAAAATGGCTCATTGTTTTAACCAAACTTATTTTACGTAGATATATTTGAAAAAGATATAATTCAGAATTAAAAGTTTACTATGTGGTTATCAAGCTGTTTGAGAAACCAGTTATCGTTGTTATTTCCTAAGTTATGTGAGTCCTCGGTAAGTTATGTTCTAAGTTAAATTCATCGGTAATAACTTCCGAAGTCAGTGGCTTCCTATTAACTGAAAACTTTAAACTCACCAGAAATACCCTTAAGCGATTGCATAACATTGGTCAAAACGATCGTGGAAAAATCATGCATAAAACTGAACTAACCTAAACAACTACGCCTGTATTCCACATTGTATTAGCCTATTTTGCTTCGATGTCGTAATCATGTTGATATTTTGCCAGCTTTTATTCGCTTAGACTATATAGTCTTCGAAATTGGTGCCACATTTGCAACCTTAGGATTACGGTTTTAAAATTATAGTCTAGAGAATGTATGTCTATGGATCTCAAATCTTACTTATCATCAGGTGGGCTGCGTGCTCGATTGCCTTAACCATGCCATAAAGAAATAGACAGTAAGATTTGTCATAAATTCAGCAGTGTGATTACGATATCGAAACAAGATCGGCAAAGCCAGAGCAAAGGCTAAGAACGCTAACTTACATCAATTGTGGTTAATCTCATTTGTAAAATAAAAATCATAAGGTGACACCGTCCCAAACGCCTCCAAAATTACCTGCTTCAGACGTTATTTCAGTCTTTGAGACATTAATTTCACCCCCAGGGGCCCCGACACAGCATTCGACGTAACATTTGTAAAACGCTAACGCGGCGAAGTAACAAATTAATTATACCAAATCAAGTGACGTCGCGCCGGAATGAGTTTTTGTATAAACGTCAATGTCACCGGGTTCAAAGCTTCCTTTATATAAATAAACAAACAGTCTGCAGTCTGGCTTTTGCCCGTGCCGCTGTTTATTCCCACGCCCTTTGATTTGCAGCGCGATCGATGGGGTGCTCTCAAACACGCGAATAACATAACCTGTGGAGCTGAATGTGTTCGGAAATCGATGGCTGCGATATTGTGTTCATGAGCTTTAAGTGCCTTTATTTCACTGTCATTTCTGTAACAATATATCAGTGCTGCATTCAAAGGATCCTGAACATGTAATAAGATTTTGCCTGTGACTTTGTACGCAAACAACTCGATTATAATTACTCGGGTAAAAAGTACGTTACACTCCAGCGTTCTTTATACTGAATTAATCAAAATTGTCTCAGTACTTAGTGAAGGCGAAACCAACGGACAGACACACTCACTTTAGAATTTTAAATTTTAATATACGGTTATACTTTCTATAAGAAATCTAATTTTTTCGAGACCGGACGAGGTCGACTCGCAGCTAGGCTAAGCAAGGATAAATCATGCTAATGTAATTTGTAACTGTAGTGTAGAGTTCGTCTTAATAAACCTTGCTTGCTTCCTTGCACGCATTATCCCCAGGGACTTTTAGTATTGGTATGACCTTATGTCAATACCATCTTAATCTACCGCTTAGCACTGTTCGCAGGTGTGGGAATAAGAGACCCGGTGGAACAACTAGAATAGCAGCCTTTGGATTGCAATATCGATATTGCAAATGGTCTCAGGGGCCCAAAATGGCTCAAAATGGGAGTCAGCTGACCACGTGGTTTATCGTAACAAACGAGAATGTCATGTCATGTCAAAAGAAAAACGTTAACTAGCGTTTGCATCTTGGCTAGGGTCATCATCATTACCATCAGGTGGCCCGTGTGCTCGTTCGCCTTTTTCATGCTTTAAAACAAAGAGTATTCCAAGGCCCAGTAAGTAAATGTCGTGCGAAGCGAAGGCCTGAGTCAAAGTCGTGAAGAGGGCAAGCGGTGTTCAGCAGGTCGAGGGCCGCTGGCGGGCTTCCAAGCGGCGGCTATTCAATCCTAGGAGTAGTCGCTTTGTATCGATTTGACTCACTGAAGCTGTAACTGGGGGCCTAAAGGTGGCGACTGACTTGTAACATTTCAGTGTAATGTATCACCTGCCGTCCTTATCTTATCGCACCCATTAGACAAGGGCCGCGAGAGATACATTACACCGAAATGTTACAAGTCAGTCGCCACCTTTATATGGCTGCGTTTATCGCGTGACTAAATGTGGATAAAACAGTCGTCACTTTTTGACACGTACGTTTGTCACGCTATAAACACAACCACACCACAGCATACAGGCTTGGGTTTGGTCAGGTATATAGGGAGTTTCTATTTTTCGTTTATCGTATTACCCTCAGGTATAGTTTAAATCCTTGGTTAATTATTTCCATACACGTATTTATCTTTCCTGTTGCATACCTAATTGAATTGTGGTGTCCTTGCATGGTATCGCATGGACTAACCTATACTTAAGTTTTAAAGATACTAACACCAATCTGTACAACTTCTATGCCCTGTGATGACAATGAATAAATGAATATGAATTGAAAAGAAACGGTATTAAATTCATCTAAATGCCGGTTTCTATTCTAAACTTCCGAGCGCATAAATCTGAATATTTCAGTGTCCACAACGTATTAGTGCGAATGAGTGCAAGACTTCAGTAATGTTGCAATGTAAATAGTGGCGACGGAGGCGCGTCTACACCCACTCGGAAACTTGAGTGGCCAACTTTATCGGCCACGCGGTGGAACTTCGTTTTTCATTTAATTTGCCCGAAACGACTGCGGCTTACAATATTTTCAACGCTGGCAACTCTCAACTTGGCCCATCGTTATAAATTTCATAGTTAGGCTGCGCGAGTGTTGCGCGGCTCGAACTAAACTGTAACGAGATATTGCACAGTTTAAATTTATTTGTCATCTTTTGTTTGTTCGCTGAAATTAATCCAATTAGAAACTGCGGTTAAAGTTCCGCTTCGCCGCAGCTATCGGGTTGGGGCGCAGCAAGGTAGAATTAACGCGGCTGTCTCCGACTATTTCGTGATCTCTCAATTACTTTCCAGGTGTATAAATAACTTCGAAATGAAATTCCAAAAAAAACATACTTACATACACTAAATTTACCATAAACGCTCACTTCTTTCTAGAATAGCACTCAATAACGCACACCTTTGGGTGTGGAAGCCGTTCGAATCAGAGTTAATTAGTATTGCGAGCATCTCGATAGATGTAAAACTATCAAACCTGTGCTTTACGCAAGCCAACACGAGTTGCGGCGGCCGCGTGGTGCCGGGTGCGTGAGCATTCGAAAGCCTTTTCAGCCGGCGGAGCTCGTTCCGGCGCACGATAAGGGCTGATCTGCGGAAGACAGTGCAGCGAGCAGCGTGCAGCAGACGCGATCGATACTGCACCACCCCCCCCGGGGGGCGGGCGGCTGGAACTTTCGCGATAAGTACGGAACTAGCGCGTGGCGTACGCAATGCAATATTGTTAGCCGGTTACGAGTCTGAAACAGCGGATATTAAGGCTACAGAGACTGCCGCCGTTTTTACATTGTGAGAGTTTCAAATGAATACGAAGTTACGCTGCATTGTAATAATTACTATCGCGGGTGGCTGTTGTTATTAATTTCTCGTGTGTGGTAGCGCATCACTGACTGGAAAGGTTTTAAAGCAACGCCTCGTTAGAATGTAAAAACGCATTGCCTAGAATTACATATTAAATGTTTAATGCATGCATGCACATAATTTTTAATGTTTTCGTGCTTATTTGGTATTATTGAGATCGAAATATAAGTTTGTTAACATTAAATTTTGTGTTACTTTTGACGTAGAACATCGAAATTTCATGCCAAAAGTTGTATATTCCAGTACCTTTAAATCTAAAATCTAACGAAGTGTAGAGCTCTTTAACTACCTTTGAGTCGACAACCGTGCAGCCGTCTACAGTTTTTCTACCTTAACTTTTTAAACATAACCTTTGACGGTCTCGGGTTATGTTAGAACTGACGCGAAACTTTCGTTGCACATACGCTATAGGTAGTATGTAAGTATGTATGTATGTAGCATGACTATTGAAATTGTAAAGAAGCGTTGAGTTAGTGTCGTTTATTTTACAACTATATTCGATAATTTATTAAAATTATACTCTGGTTTTTATTACGAACTTGCTTGTAAGAATCCTATAGCTTCTAAAGGTCGTTAAAAAGCTGTTCAAATGTCAGCTGAAAGGCAGTTAGGTATAGCGAGGTTCGAAAGGGATCTAGTGTCTGCACGGCAAAGTTGGTGCGAGTTGTGGCCACGCCTCGCCACTGGCCGCGTCTTGCCCTCGCCTTGCCGCGGCCGCGTCGTGCCGCGCCTCGCCTCGCCGCCGTCCGCGTCTTGCCCAGCTGGGACACTCGCCTTTTATTTCTTCTAAACCAAATTACACCCGATTTGCGGGTAAACGAGTTTTAGTTCGAGTTTGTTAAGTTCGCTTTGGATGCAGTTATGAGCAATGCAGCTAAACTTATTTCGAGTTTGTCGAATACGTGTAATGTTTCTGAATTCATCATTTAAGTGTGACATCGTTTTTATTTGTGTATAATAATGTGTTCATTCCTTTATTGTTGTTTTTATTGTAAATCCGATAACGCAATCATTAAATTATAATAATAAAATAGTCTAATGATGATTATTTCACAGTAAAACAATATTATGTCCTTGGTTTGTCATCATTTGTGCTGCTATATACCGCTTCCTTATCCTCAATCGTGATACTCGTAATCCATGGGGTTGATATATTTCACCCGACGATGCTGACCGCGGCAATTCGTTTTTTTTCGTTAGAACTGTTATTACACCCGGGATAAAAAGGGTTGCCATCCGTCTTTGGCTAAATAACAGCGGCGGAGTTTTAGAATTTATACAAATTTAGATTTAGAACAAGTTTGGGATGAATATGAAAGTAGGAAACAAACGCAGCGGGACTAGGTGGCGACGCGACGTGAGTGCGAGAGAAACGAGGTGTGTGGGAATCGAAGATCGAATGGAAGTCAACAAGCGATAAAAACGAGCATTCTTTACAGGAACTACGCTTGATTTCGAGGGGTTGTTTGCAGTTAATTTGAATTGGTTATTTAGTTTGCTTTCTTCAATTTAATTCGTTTATAAATGTGGCATAATGCTTAGTGTTTCTTATAAATAATCAAACCTAATTAAGTATACTTTCGAATTTGAAATGCATCATCAAAACTAATAATTTTCATGTACCTATCTAAGTCATTTCTAAAATGATTCTTCAAAATTACAATATAATTTACAGGTACGCATGTTGGTACTCGGTAGATATGGGTATCAGCAAACTTGTTTTTACATAATAATGTTTGCAATCTTTCGAATAGGAAAACGAAATACTGCACATTTGTGACAAACTATTAATTAAGTAAGTTACCAATTTGTTTTGCATGCAAATGACGTAGGTACAGGTACCTAAAAAGAAGTTATCAATTCGAGATGTATTACATTGTACTACGCGATGTTCAATATAAGGATTGAATACGAATGAAATCGTTATATTTTACGAAGTCCCCGGGGAACGAAGATAACGTCTAGTGCGCAATTGTGCCTTCTTTACAGTTTTCCTTGTAATAATATTTTGCGTCTGTGCGGATGGGGTGCAATTACAGCGCCGTACACGGTAATGCGGCACTTAAAAACGTTTTAGTGTACTTTTGTAGGGACACAGACAAACAAAACGGTAGTGAGCTACCGAACAATACTAGTTTTTAATTACGTAGCATTATACCGTTATTAAAACTAACAAGAAAATAACGAAAATTATCTGTAAACACGATAGGAGTCACAGATGAGGTAGGAGAATTATTAAAACATCAATGCTTCTGGTGATTCTAAGGTTTTATGGCTTAACAGACCAAAAATAAAGGAAATACTCTTCAACGCGTCCCAATTTAAGGACCATTCAACACTAACTCCGTCGCAAACTAAGTCCTTAAGTACATTAATTTAGCAGCGCACGGGGCGGTCCGTGATTCTTTGACGAGATGTTAATAAATGGGGCGCTTACACCTTATAATTGGGAAAAACTGTCGCGTCGTCGTCTCAGTTACAGATGGGAATAAATCTTTATGTAGACGGGATCTCCGGCGCGGGGAACTTATTCCAGGCACGCGCCCACTCTGTCCTCGGAATATAAGGAACTACCTCGCCGTCCTGCAGCGTTTCCGGAGATGTATCCATGTCGAAGCTATACATCTGATATGCTGGTTTATTTCCGCCGCGCGTTTGATTTCGATAGATAAAACTTTAAAAACAGGGGGTCTAATATGGCTGTGTTTATCGCGTGACAAAATGTAAATAAAACATTCGTTACTTTCTGACACATAAAAGTACGAGAGTGACGGATGCTTTATCCACATTTTGTCACGCAATAAACGCAACCATACTAGGCCCGCAGAAGAGCATACCTAGTTAAATAAAGTCTGCGTGTTTTTTTTTTTTTAATATTATTAGGCACGGTACAAAAGTATAGTAGTTTATGCAATAGTTGTATAAGAGAGGTCAAAAAATATGAGTGGCGTGTGTTACGATGTGAGCCGAAGGCGAACATCTTAAAGGTAAGCGCCACGAGTGTTTTTTGACTTAGTTATACACCGTTGCATACAATACTTTTTCTACGACTAGGTTTCAAATGAAATGCAAAACTAAGCGAAAAAACTTACAAACGAACGAACGAAGTAAAGAACAACAAACGAGCGGGAAACAAGAAAATTACAAAATATGTGTCTATGGTTTACTTTGTTTTTAAATTGACGGAATGGAAAATAGAATTATTTACAATTCCAAAACATTTTAATTTGACCAATCAGAATACTTCACCAAATTAAATCCACCAATCACAATACACATCGACTGTCAAACGGAACGATAGGTTCTTTTAGGTACGTGTTTCTCCTTAACTAATTTAAATCTTTTAAAAAAACTTTGTATTTCGTATCAACCAACCAGAATACAGCTATTTTAAAATCGACCAATCAGGTAACTGAAATCATTTCTCAAAGCATTAAGTGATTTACAGTCCCTATTTCACAATCGTTAAAATATGATTAAATCGATTGTGCAACGCTAAGCTTTGGCAGCTGGCCGTATCGTTTTATCTCAAAAACGCACAAGTGCTGTTTTGGGGCATAGACAAGATAGACTTTTCTCTGGATTATTCTGCGGACATAATATTATGTATGTTCTTATATTAGTGTTCGTGACTATATAAATGACAGATAAAAGTACAGGAGTAGGAAAAATATATAACAATATTCCCGCAAAACTGTTTTTACAGTTTGTCTGCAGGCAGGAGTCTCTATTTATCTAAATAAGTACCTAATAAATAAGGTAAGTGACTACAGGTACTATCAGACCATTGGAACCTTGACCCACCATAGAACTGTGTCACAGAGACGTTATGATTCAAGTCATAAGAAGTGTCAAACAAATTGTTTTATAATGTCACTGTGACACCGTTCTATGGTGGTATCAGCCCAATGGAACCTTGACCCACCATGGAACTGTGTCATAGTGACGTTGTGACCCACGTTATGAGAAGTGTCAAACAAATTGTTCTGTAGTGTCACTGTGACACCATTCTACGGTGGGTCAGGGTTCCATTGGGCTGATAGTACATATGGATATAAATATGATACACACCTGAGTGACAATTGCTTATGTAAGCAGTAGCAGTGTTGATAGCGATGCAAATACATGTCTCAAATACAGCGTCGTATGATTAGGACATGTTTTATTTCATCAATGCGGTCATTCGCAACCGCAGTTTTTAGACAAACGATGGGTTAAGGTAACCTATTCTTTAAATAGTAGATGCACTAAGAGTTTGATTATATTGAACGTATTTGATAATAGTTATTCTTTCTTAGTAATCATTATTGCTAGCATGTTTTATTACTTTTATTACCATCTATTACGTAGTATAAATGAGTGTATTCATACATAATTTAAATCAATTTTACACGGGCATAAATTGGACATAAATCAAACTTGATTCCCCAACAATCGAATATAAAGTATACCCGGATGTAAGATTAACGCGTTTATTGTTACAACAACGATTACAATGATCGCTAGTGACAATACAATACAACCTATAGCACGTTCTACATCCAATAAGGGGAGAAAGGCAAAGATTACCAACAAGTGAGCATATAGGGCCCGCAGACTATAGAACACATAAGTTACAAATTTGTATACCTACAATTACTTAATGGTAGAGTACAATAATTTACGGTAATTTAGTGAGATTAAAATTATTATACCAGTACAAAAACTTAAGTTAATTTTTTTAGAACAATACAATCCGTGAAATCGTAACTACTTTTACTCGCGTAGCGTAAGTTTTGTTTAGTTGATTTTTGTTTGTTAATATGATTTTAACTAAATAAGTAGACGACGTCAAATTATTGTTTATAAATGGTTAACATTTAAACGCGCATCAATAAAAACCTGGAACCTAAAGAAACAGAGCTGCACAGCAAAAAACTAAATGTGCATCAATAGTGCATCAATAGTTTGGTGTGATTTTAGTTTTTTTTCTTGCGCATTTTAGTTTTTTCACGTGGTGCGGTTTTTATTTTTGGTGCGCAATCGGGAATATGCATGGATTTTTAAATAGCATATCTCATCAAAATATTAAAATACCTACCGTGAAAGAGATCACCAAAAGTGAAATTAAAATCATCGGAGAAATACGGATGATACCTACAAGCATTTTTAACTACTACGAGTAATTAGACAGCGGTTAGACAGAAGATCCGATCATGCACTGTGACGTCTTGTAACAGCCGGCCATAATTATATCCATGTTGAATACTATTTTGCTAGAAGTAAATAGGTACCAAATTTGGTTGGCTTATATTTTGATTATTTTGATTGATATTCAATAAAAATAATCATAACTGTTTGTTGCATGAATAAGCTTTTATTGAAGCTGTGATATCCATACTAATATTATAAATGTGAAAGTGTGTCTGTCTGTCTGTCTGTCTGTTACGTCTTCACGGTTAAACTGCTGAACCGATTTAGGTGAAATTTGGTGCAAAGATAGTTTACATCCTGGGAAAGGACATAAGATAGTTTTCCTCCCGAAATTCATCCCCTAAGGGGGTGAAATAGAGGGTGAAAATATGGAGATACGATATAAACGAGTTCCACGCGGACGGAGTCGCGGGCAAAAGCTAGTAAGTATACAATAAAATAAGAAACTGACTGACATCTCATCGCACAGCCCAAACCGCTGGATCTAGAGATTCCAAATTTGGCAGGTAGGTTCCTTATGAAGTCTAGGGGTGCACTAAGAAAATATTTAACGAAAATTAACCCCAACGGGAAGAAATAGGAAGAGTAGTGGGGCGTCCTCTATTTATGTATATAATAACAAAGACCCAAAGGTGAAATCTTCAAATTTCCCTCAAGACTGCCGTCTGCATGTGTATTAGGTGAACATACCCGTTTAGGGGGCCGTGTGACAGGCCGACGTATTCTCGAGGGTTCCGTGGAGGAATTAAACCGCTCGGTCCAGCCAGCCGGCTCGAGTGAGTGTAACAAGCACCGCGGCCATTTATTGCTTCCCGACTAGTTTCGTCTAGAACGTAGCAATTACGAGACGTCGCAAGAGGCGAGCGGCCGCGGTTAAGACAATGGCGGCTAGCGGAGTTACCGGGCCCTAGCCAAGACGCATTACGCTAACTAGCGTTCCTACTCGTTTCGTTGTAAAACCAATCGCAGCACTGCGTCGCTATTACCTAACGCACTCGCAATCTCAATTGGCTTCAAAGCAGAACAATTGTTTTTATTTTGTATGCAGACAAGCCTTCGATTTTCAAAATGAATACAATTGCGATTGTGAGTGCCTTAAGCAATCCCCTCTGGTCTCACTTCATCTACCAGTGACGCGATCCGTAACGTAGTAAAGCCCGGTATATCGCCTACAACGCACTAGTCTAAGTTGATCCCTGGTTTTATAGACGGCTGGTCGTCTACTAGTACCGACCATGGTGTCCAAAACAAGCCCAGCCCAACTCCTTGTAAGTAGTCCAAAGTACAATTGGTGATTGGTGTTAATTGCACACAGAACACTCATATTACAAACTAGCGATCCGCACACACGTACATAATCCAGAATTTATGATACATAAAAACCTTCCTCTTGAATCACTCTATCTATTGTTGACAAGCGCATTAAAATTCGTTGCGAAGTTTGCAAAATCTAAGCGTACATACACAGGCACAGACGGCGGGAAGCGAGTTTTTATACCTACTATTAAAAGATGAAAAAATAAATAAACGAAAATCTGTACATGACCGAGGGTGTTCTGTACATATAAATTACTTGCTGACTTGTTATGACAATACAATTACTAAACAATCTAATTTATAAGTTTCAATTTGTAATAAATAAATTCATCTAATGATCGCTCGTCTTTTTTGTAATAGACCGAAGTGTTACGCCATTCGCAAACCAAACAAATCACTTTAAATGCGCTACGTTTGGTGCATTGCGCATAATAATATTTGTTATGTCGAATTCATAATTTCTTTACTCGCCGTTGCCAGTTTTATGGTAAACTGAATACGTGTGGTTTTCCTAAGTACTGCCCTGCACGGTTTTACGTCGTTATTACTCTTAGTGCGATAATTGAAAAAAATCCAATATGTATTTACCCTGTGGTTTTGAATTTACATTTCACATGTCAGTGCAATATGATTTTTTGAAGATTACCGATTAGCATAAGAACCAATGAGAGAGTACCTACGAATTTGAAGCAATAAATGCCTTTGTACAGTCGACGTCCGTACTCGTAGTACCTACTACATGTATTATTTAACACGTGATGTAGGTAAGTGAAGTCAGTGGACTTTGATAAGATCTGCAGTTAGTTCATTCTCATAAACAATTCTCAATTCACCAACTATGTACTTAATTGTAATTCGGAGACCTTAACTTTGTTTGTTAATGAGACTGAATTACAATTTAGTGTCTGTAACTTTGGTCGTAAGGCCTAGATCTTAAGATCAATGTACGTGCGTTGAATTTATAGAATGCGTTGTTCCTCATTACTCATTACCATTCACGTGTTTGGTTTTCTACAATAGTTTCAGTCGATTTAATGAAACTTGTAAATTTAAAAGTCTGCCAGCATAATATACTATACTAACTATAACAGTTGTGTTTAAAAATGTATTCTATCACAACCTCGCAAAGCACACTTTCATCAACAACAAAAAAATCGCCAATGTAATAACATAGGATCAACAATGAGTTTGCTGTTAAATCAGCCTTCTCTGGTCTCGGCGTTTTTTTAGGAGATTAAAAAGAAAGCTAGTTTCTTAATTAAAAATAACCAAAGTCTCAAAACGAAAAAGTATCCTTCTTATTCTACTAATATTAAAAACGTGAAAGTTTGTAAGGATGTTTGGGTGTTTGTCCTACAATTACGCATACACGGTTAAATTAATTATGCAAAAATTTTGCACACAGAGCGCATAAAATACTTTAAATCCTGAGTAAATGTATAATTCCTGAGGGAATCACAGGAAACAGCGGAAACGGATGGAATCGCCGGCGGTAGGTAGCTAGTTTTATATATATTTAAACACAATAGCCATTTAATGTACGCTTAATTAAGGCTTCGTTCGCGGGTTACAAATCATGGCAGTCTCATCACGCGCCGTATCGTAAGAAACAGACGTGCCGTTTCATATTCAGCCCGCATCAGCGCGAGCGAGATGCACGCCGCGCGCCACGCCGCAGATTGTCACATATCCCGATAAAATATCTACTGAGAAATGTTCTTGATCATGATTCGTCGAAAATTATTTGCTACACATAAATACTGTCGGTCATAATTACGTTTTCCTTGCCAGCAAGGCTTAGGTTATTGTGCCAGACCCGACGATCCAAAAGCACTCCTTATAAATCTTTGTTACATAAAGTCAAATAAATAGTCAACATATTGGTAGTAGCTTAGTGTGGTACTAATTTCAATAACTGTAATACCTACTCTTGATTGGTAGAATTAAAGCAGTTCAAAAAGAAATAATTCAATTGATTCATTCAGTACAATCCTCAGAACAGCATAAAATTAATTCTTACATTCCTATTTACCTGGCTGGAAGAGATAATCTTTCTCTCGTAATCTGAAATAACAACCATTTCCAACAAAAAACCTTAAGCGAAATACTTGTTGGCTTTGCGAACGGGAGGCTACAAGAAATAACAATTTGCCGAGTTTTATTTTACCTAGAGGTTGAAGAGGAAGCCTTTTGTTGCTGCTTATTTATGCATAGTTTCAGATAAGTTTGTATGAAAATGTATATTTCAGCGTGTGTTCGTTCACTAGCTCCATATTTATGGCACGCAGAATAAAATGCTGGCTGTCGTCGGTTGATAAAAATGCAAACCGTGCCCGCGGGCGCTCGCCGGCATCGCCGCGGCCGCGGGATTACTTATCATTCGAGGAGGTTCCTACAGGAATTTTAACGTAGTACCCGATACGTCACAACTCTATGTATAGATGCCCGTCATGAACATAACTTCGTCATAGTGGGTAAACTTTTAGAATCAATGTGTAGTTTGGTCAGGTTAAGTAAAATTTTAACGTTAACCACGCTGTGATACGAGTGAGCATTTGTGTACATACAATAAAGTTAATTACTTGAGTCCTTGTGTGTCTGAACTCTGAACAACGTCGGTCGGACGGACGGACGAGTGAATGTCCAAGCGGCGAGTTGAAGTAGTCCCGTCAGTGCGAACAAAACATTTTAGCGCGTGCATTTTCAATTTAGCAGCATGGTTTCTGCCGATGGATCGAACGTATAAGGCTGCTTAATTGAAAATGCACGCGCTAAAATGTGTTTTGTTCGCTCTGACGGGACTTCTTAAACTCGCCTGCGATTTCGCTCGTTCGTCCGCCCGTCGGTGGTTTTTGAGAGAATAACACCCTTGATGTTTATGGGCGCCGGTGACTGCTTAACACCAGGTGGGCGGTCGGCTCGATTGAATTATAGGCTTAGTATACATATATAAGAAAAAACCTAATACCATCAAAATAAATTACTCGGTATAGTGAGAGATCGGTTACTTGAAAAGTGACATTTAGAAAATACTATATTTGGTACGCACTAGGGAATGCAAACCGGTAAACCGGATTACCGGTTTACCGGTAATACCGGCCCAGTCTGGCGTCGGTAATTTACCGGTAAATTTTAGAGATCACCGGTAATTTACCGAATGGTGATTAAAGGAAAAAAAAACACAAAACAACGTTGTACGTGCAAATTCTGTTGCAAATATCAGAATAAAACTCTAACTATTTATACTTATACTGACTTATGAATTATTAGTGTTATCGCTCGCGCTACCGACTTAACTGTTATTCCTGCCTACCCACTAGTTAACTTAAGAAAAAATCGACAACCTTATGTTTGCATATATTCTATAGGTTTCATACTTTCGATTGGTTGATGTACTAGTAGATTTTGTGGTGTATAGAAATAGAAGCGTTTATTTTATATTTTAAAGTTGATTGTTGACCAAATTTTAGTTTGAAGTGGCCTTGACTACCAGGTAGGTAGTTATTTAAACAATTTCAAGAATAGACGATTGATTGATATGTTAAAATGTGTTTTAAAAGAGGTTTTGGTACCAAAATATAAGATACCGAGTATTTTCTTTTTAAAAATGTGATTACCGGTAATTTACCGGTATTACCGGTAAAATTGTACAGAGACCGGTAATTTACCGGTTTTCAAATTTGGCCGGTAATTGCATTCCCTAGTACGCACGCACGCTTGTCTAGATATTTGCATGTTCAATATTATACTTGGTGGGTTCCCCTTTCATTGGCATATTTTTTTGTGATAATTCTTTATTGCATACTTTAAGCAAAGGGTTTATGCACGCCGAATCGTCACAGATTAAGAAAAAAACATAATTTTACTACGCAGAATAATATTACAGTGTGAAAGTATTATAAAAACAACAAATAAGGCATCAAAAATCCTATCTTTGAAAAAAAAGACGTAACATTGAAAGCCTAACCTATCTAACCTAACCTTTTCGAATCGCTTCTGCCCCGATCTTACTTACTCAGTAGCTCCGCGCGCTCGCTTGCGGCTATTTATGTTTCTATTAATTAGGTAGGTAATTAATTTTGCTATACCTGCGATAGTATATTAATCAAACATAATCGTCATGCAACATGACCATGTTGGCTTGACAGAATTATTTCCAATAAAATTCGGCCTTGTCAATAGTAAACTATTTAAAATTCGAACAAACAAATATTTGAATATTTTTTGAATGAAGTCAAAAACGTCAAAATACGTTTCGGACATGCGAGATATAAAAACAGACGGAGCCCTTCTTGGTCATGTGGTCAATCAAAGTACGCATTTTTTATCAAATGTAAAAAGGGAAATATTAACCCTTCTGCGATCGCCCATCTGTTTGCTTTACCCATTTTTTTCAGAAACCGACAGAAGAAGCATCCGTTCGGCATAATATTTACGTACGCGTTTCCAAAGGTCAGAATCCGAGCTCGGCCTTAACCGGTTTATTAAATAAGGATTGATCGATTATACGAGTATATAGCGCGAGTCGAGATAGATATACAACAGCTGGGAGGCAGCGGCTCTCACCTGACCGTCAGGCGGTCGCAGGTAACCATTGTAACGTGTTGCCGCCACGTGGGAGGCATGTGCTCTCTCACTCCAACTCTCACAAAATGCACTTACATTACATGTACACTATCACATTAAAAACAAATGAGTAGACATTTTTCCAAAGACAAATTTAATGATTGTCACCCATTTTTATTTTATTGAATTTTCCAGTGAGGAAGCGCAGTTGTGTTGAACCGGTGGGCGTGTTCCAGACAGTATTGATTTTGTTTGCTCGTTTCTCTCTATCGGCCATTAGTTTTGTGCGAGCGACAGGGAGGGCGAACGCCGGACTGTTCGAGTGTAGAGTTTCAGCGTAAACGGGGCTGGGGGAAGAGAGGCGTAAGTGCGGGATGAATGGAGCGCGCGATGCCGGCGACGACGGCTGCGACGCGTCCGCTTCCGGTAGATGCGCTTACAACTCCGTGCACTTAGTTTAGTTTTAAACTATCATATGCTCAATGATACTACCACACGCTATGTTTACTAATAAAAGTAATAAAGTCCTTTAAATAAACCGTGTTTTGTTTTTGTCAATGCGGTATTTATACCTTATATTTTAATGAAAAAATAATATAAATAATAAATATTATCACTTATAATAATATTCCCCTTCGAAGATTGACTTTAAAAGGCTAGAAATTCCTGAGGCGGCGTCGCACGCGACCCGATAAGGCCTGCCTCGTGATGGAAACTTCGGATAAGCTCTCCGGTATTTGGAAGGCATTTAAAAAGGATCCTTTGCCATCTTTACCCTGTAGATTACTGTAGGATTTCGAAGTAATTGCAACTAATGAACTTCAAATAGCACTTCATTAGGGAGTCTTAATTATTCTGCAAAGCTTATCCAATTACAATCAGTATTTCTTTTTAGAAGGATACAGGTACGCTAGTCAGGTTGCTACAATTTTTCGGATATGCACATTATAAAAGATAGCACACACTTAGCAATGTGCAAGTTGCAAAATATTTCCAGAACTTTAGGAACAGAGAAAAAAACTATTTTGGAAACATTTGCGAGTATTCACTTTCTATACAAAAATTAAGAATTTTCTTTGAAATTACCGATAATTCTCATAAGTTTCAAATGTTTTGAAGTTTCTCGTAGTCTGTACCAACAGCGCTACATACTTTGCACAAGCACACGAATGATTAAAGTTAATCCTGTGCTAAAGACTGCAAAATCGCTGCAAAAACGCTCATAAACGGGAGAAGCATTTGCAATGATAATATCTATATTTAAATTGTAGCAAAAAAACCGATATTGTCGATAAAAACTATTTTGAGTTAAGTTAAGTCAATTTTAGTGTAAACTTTCGTAAAAAAAGATATCTGTTCCAGAAAGATTAAATTTTATTGATAATTTACAGACATTTCTAAATAGAATCATACAACAATGCCTATTCACGGCTCCTAATTAATTTGCGGAGTCCACAAAGACTATCTCTGGGAGATAAGAATACGTACCTAATCGAAATCGAGGGTAATAGTTCATTTCCA
This sequence comes from Acleris laterana, assembly GCA_963966035.1. Lineage (NCBI taxonomy): Eukaryota > Metazoa > Arthropoda > Insecta > Lepidoptera > Tortricidae > Acleris > Acleris laterana. The sequence goes on along the minus strand of OZ014443.1, from coordinate 10,097,306 downwards.
CGTAACAAAAGACGCGCTCGACCGAGGCGAATCGCGAATTGCTCTCAGGTACAATGGTAATTATCGATTATTAATTTATTAACGTGTAAAACGTTATCAGAGTTCCGCCATTATTCATTTTTATGAGTGGTTAGCGGTATGCAAACAGATATATTAACGTAAGGAAATATTTGCAGAATGTGATTTATTAAATGATACGTAGACAAACGCAGCTGCAGGTACCGCGGTTTAGGAACGGCATGCGGCATCAGGACCGAGAAACTCGAAATTTAAAGAAAAAGTCTTTGTCTGATATGATATCTAACACAGAATTAAATTTTACAAACCCTAACGCGGTCTAGGTGGGTGTTTCCTCTACATAATCAGAATTTGAGGATCAAAGGTTAAAATATAGCTTATGGGCCTGTACACATCACGGCACTTACTATTTACTTACCTATGGATCTGAGATATCTGAAAATAAAATGTACATATTTATTAACAAAAATTATTTCACATTACGTCAAACTATTTAAGCTACTGGAAGGCAGAAGACCTTTCATACCATATATAAATAAATTACCTTTTTGTGTACTCGAGTAAACAAACGTTTGCAAACAAAACAATTGCTATGGCGGATATACAACATGATAATATCACAAAGCTTACTTATACAAAATGATGCTTAGCTAACTTTTGCGCTGTTTCTTTTATATTGAACAAGCCGTATAATTACAACTCCCAATCCCAGCGCAACGTATCAAATTGTTTGTAATAAGTTCCCTAATTTTAAATCAGCTTATTGCGGAGTTTTCGCGGATAAAAGACCTTTGTGAAGGTTTCTTTACTCTCTTAAAAATACAATTAACGCCATAAACCGACTTACTTTGTTTCTGTTGTTTATGATTGAACAAAGTCAACATAAAACCCGTACCTACATAGATAAAGGCACCGGTAGCCTATTATTGTCTTTTTGAAGTTTGATCTCTTGTGTTTTACTCAGGGAAGGTGTATCTAAAGAAAAGTGTATAAATAAACATGTCTCGCGGTTTTATCGATTATTTTATTCAAGTTTCAAGACAAATTATACCCAAAGTATGTTTTAATTAAAATAAATTGCTTTAAACAAAAACTACAGTTTTACTAATAGGTAGGTACTTAGTCTGAATACTTAAATATCAGTTTATTATTTGCACAATAAGTGCTTAAAACAGTGATCTTATTCTATCAACATTAACATAGGCTGAGTAGAAGAGCGAGAGGATGTTTACTGGCTGGCTGAGTCAAAAACCATGAAATATCAAACAGGACTCTGCGGGATCAATATTATAATTTATCAATCGAACCTAAAATGTGCACTTCGTAGTTTTTCTTTATTGTTCCGAAGAATCAAGATTCATTCGGAAGCGGCAAAATTTGTTTATTTATAGAATTCATTTCATGCAGAGGTTTCGTTAGTAGCGCAGAGAAGTTCACTTTTTATAAATAATTCGACTATGCTGTATCTAGTACTAGTAGTATTGTAAAATATTGTAGGTAATGTACTTTTTACTTAGGCCAGTGAATACCAACACCAAGTACTGCAATTTACCTGAGGCTTAAACGAGACCATTTCAATACTTGTGGTATCAAAAAACCCGGGAGCTTAAATGTTCCGGCATTTAACAGGAGCATTAAAACATTTTCCGCACTTTGCAGACATCCTTTCCGCAACGGAGTATAACTGTGAAAAATAGCTAGAATTTGAACACAAAACTCGTTTGCGTAGGCTAGGTGCGGACTGGAGGAGTTCGCAAACATTCGAGACGGGCATATTATAAGTATTTGAAGTGAAGTGAATATGAAGTTTGGGGAGCTCGGGGCATAATGCTACTCCGTCTATATTTAAAATTCTCGACTTCGATGGAACGAGATGAATGAGAATATTCCGTGGCTAACGAGGGGCCCCTACTTTTGCTATCCTCTCTGGCTCCTCGTTAGAGTGCTTGTACCAGTAGTGTCAAATATTCCGTAACTATGTCTAAAATAGCGGAAACCAATATTTAAACGTAACCTTGCCAGATGATGAGAATGATTTATGTCAATTTATTATGTAGTTCTTAAAGCGCTTATAATTGTTGCTTTTTATAAATGGAGTGAAACTAATATTTTTTCTCTGAACCAATTAAAATGTCGAGATCAAGCCAAATATCGCGTCTAATTTGCGAAGAGACAATGGAGGTGGTCGCAATTAGTGGGATGGCCACTGAGAACAAACGCGCTCTCAACAAAAGAGTAGGCTTCGACGACGAGGGCTCTTTCATTTCTTCCAAATGAGCAAACTACAGTCGCGAGGGAAGATTTGTTGTCGACGAACGAAGGGCTGCCGAGTGTAAGCATTGTTCTTCCCGCAGCCGTTTGGAAAGCACTTATGGTCCGTTGTTCTAATCGAGATAACGAAAGGGAGGATATTTTGTTTGCTTTATGAACGATTAGGGGCCATTTCATTTTCTTGATTAAGCGCTTGCCTTTTTACATAGTTCCGCCGCCGGAGTGTTTCTATATTTAGAATTTAGATGGCCTAGCAACTGCGTATACATTTAGCCTTGTTTTAGTCTGGCTGGCACTTGTTTGTTTAGGATTAGAGCGCTACCGTGTGCACTGCCATTTGCGTAGCTCTGCCGCTGGCGATGTACTGGTAGGATATTGCGGGTTTTTAAGACGGAGTTAATAACGTGAATGGCTAAATATATAATTGCGTGGTGTTTACCTATAACTACCTATGTGGTTGTACAATGAGCACAAGTCAAACTGTAATAAATATAAACAGGCCATATTAGAGCAACTGTTGTTGAGCCAATAAATATATAAATAATTTGTGTCCCTCGAACGTCCCTCTCTTTTGTGATAAAAAAATCAAAAAATCCCCTTAGAGTACAGTTGCAATCATATGGAATATAATCTCCAAATTTCGGCTAAAAGTTTAGGCTGGTTTGTCGGTCAGTCTGTCGTGGAAGTCTTTTTATGGCGTAAGGTGCTGATTTTATAACTAGATTCGTGTCTCACGGTAAATTAAGCCTTATATATAGGTGTGTATAACATTAAAATAATACAGATATAGAACCTTAATTAACAATATCAATAATATACTTAGCCGCTTGTTATGCGGGAAATAGGTAGTTGTCAAAATCTACAAATTAAAATAGCAAAGCTGCCAAAAATACAGACCAAATATACCGAATATTAGAGGTATTCTAAATATTTAAGGTCGCGAAGCCGATCAAAGCCCGCCCACTGCTTGCATTTTCTCCAAACTTCTTGCCAACTAAAACAAACTGTTTCAAGTTAAATAATAAGTAAGTAGTGAAAATTCAGGAGCTTTTAGTAGTGTTCTTGTAGGTGTTGAGACGGGAGCCCTGGGGCAGTTTCCGAGCGGAACGGAAAACTGCTTAATTATATAGCTTTAAACTTAAACAGGGTAAGCTTTTCTGTTTATCCCGCTCATATTTCTCCTCAAGTAACTAATAATAGGAATTTGTGAGCGCGAGACAATATTATATTTCATAAAGGAGTCGTAATCTTACTTATTAATGAAGGTAAATCCACAGAAGACTTACGTTAGTTAAGTCTTTTTACGACCGACGCAGTGGTGCTCTCGTTTCTATTATTGTTGTGTCTAATTATCTAAAACATTTTTAAGTATCGAAGAACGATTATAATAATGATGAAAGATGATGATGAACAAATGAATACATCGCGCAAACCACGTTGCATTCTATTAGTCCTTAAAATTTTAGAAAATAGATGGTCCTAAGCTAGCGATTTAGCGGAACTTCTGCCTTGTGTCTGAGATTAAGTCGAAACACTTAAAGTTAAGGCACACATTAATTTTAACAAAACAAACGCTACGCCAATATAAAACAGTAATAACTATTTTTGTACTGAATCAAATTGATTTAAACTCTTTTGAATTTAAGTATTGAAACTGCTTTACCTCGATACGGGGCCAATTTGGACCGTGTTCTCTAAATTGAAATAACTGTAAACTTAAATAGAATGTAGACGTCAAACTCGATACTAGACTAACAAAATAGAGTGCGACGTTTATAAATTCTGGGTCACCGATATTTCAAATTACCTAAGTAATATATTATTTACCAAGTTAACATTTAATTTATGAGGAAATAACAGACCTGTAATAGTACATTACTACAGAGGCCGGGAAGTAGGGGGTTGCGGCCGAGTGATATAGACGGCCGAGCGAAGCGAGGCCGGATAGTTACGAGGCTGGCAACACCTTTTCACGGCGAGGTATGTATAGTGCTTTTCTCAAACATATGCAATGAAATAAAAAAAGACATCACTCAAAAAAGTAAATTGATAAATGTCCACCCTAGGGAAGAAAAGTAATTGGGTGTTAAAATAAAGTACCAGGAGCGCAGCGGTAATTAGGAGGTATATCAGGCATAGCGCAACTTAGATCTCAGGCGGTGCGGGCAGCCGGCGGGCGGGCGGCGGGCGCACACGACACAGCGCGGATGTCTCCCAAAACGTTTATGCATTCCTAGTATTTGACGTTATAATTTTTTTTTCTCAAACATGCTATGTAATGTCGGCGTTATGTTAGTTATTTTAGGCTTCAAAGTGCCACGTTCCCGACGGAACAACTCGAGAGAACTGTAAAGGAATTTCATACAAAATTGAAGGCCTAGGCCGGGAAGTAATTTTTTTTTAATTTAATATGGCCATGACAGCTGGTTTTATGAACAGGCTGAATATCTAAATTATATTTTAAAATTTTTTGAGAAAATGTTATAACGTCAAATACTAGGAATGCATAAACGTTTTGGGAGACATCCGCGCTGTGTCGTGTGCGCCCGCCGGCTGCCCGCACCGCCTGAGATCTAAGTTGCGCTATGCCTGATATACCTCCTAATTACCGCTGCGCTCCTGGTACTTTATTTTAACACCCAATTACTTTTCTTCCCTAGGGTGGACATTTATCAATTTACTTTTTTGAGTGATGTCTTTTTTTATTTCATTGCATATGTTTGAGAAAAGCACTATACATACCTCGCCGTGAAAAGGTGTTGCCAGCCTCGTAACTATCCGGCCTCGCTTCGCTCGGCCGTCTATATCACTCGGCCGGCAACCCCCTACTTCCCGGCCTCTGTAGTAATGTACTATTGTTAATGTACATGGTATATTTTAAACTGAGACGAGATGCGGTTTTTTCTTACTGAGTTGCGATTATGTCGAAAATCGTTAGACTTTACTTGACTTATGTTAGGTTATTTAGCTAGGGACTCGTGTACAGATTGATTATGAACCTCTAAATACTGGACGCGCTGCAAAGGACTACTCAATACATAAACCATCATTAATCTAGAAATAGTGCAATTTTCCAGGTTTTATTCGGCATGGTCAAAACTCATCAGAGACGATGGTTGCAATTTTACGGATTAAAATTGGCGAAATTGATCGTATCCTGACAATATTCTCTCGGTGATTTAAATGTTACATACTAACGGGTCGCTGGAGCACTCATTGGAGCGAGTATCAGCATATTTAGGCAATAAATACACAGTACACCTACGTAGGTCTCGCCGGGAACCCAGCTCGAAGGGGAATAATAATGTGTTGCTAAATTACCGACTTGTTACATTGCATGCACGTCCTGCTCGGAGATTTATTCGCTCCAATTGCTATTAGAGGTAATGCTTCACGCAAATAAATACAACAAAACGTATTCTATTTCATATTGCTATTTGCAACGCAAGTTTTGTGATATTTTTCGAAGTTGTACCTATTTTCTTTTTCTGTGTATTAAAGTCGAATTATACTTAGTTAAAAATTCAATCAATTGTTTAATTTCAACCAGCACCAATGATAGGCTAGACAAGTTATATTATTTTGACGTAAGCTGTCGCGCGTTATATGTCAATTCCATACATTTCCTACAGTTATATTGTTTCGATCAACAATACTCGTAAGTACATTGTAGTGTATAAAGCTAAAGATTGTTCTAGTATACTACTTAGAAATCTGCTTCCATTCTTACAAAGACATAACTCAATTTTATCTACATCAGAGTTATAAAATAAGTAGCTTTTCATTCAGGCACTTTCCGCGAGACCCTTTATTGTGGAGAGTCAGTTACTCCACTCGTCACTCGAATAATGTCACAGTACTCAGAGTAATTCGTTTTTGATGTCGGTCCCGTAATATATTTTGCGCTAATCAAAATATATTGCCGCGTCCTGTACGAGTGCCTATTGTGTTGCCGCGGCTCCGCGCTGCGGCTGACGACTGACAAGATGCCCCTAATGGCCTGCTTTTGTACGAACAAAATTGCTTCCAAAGTGGAATATTTAACTAAATTATCTGTTAAGAGCTTCAGTATGTATTTTTATCTTAACGCTAAAACCTGGTTAATAGAATAGATAAACAATATAAAAGTTTCCCTATAACAGTCATCCAAAATTGTACTTATAGGTGTAACTTTAATCTCATTGAAAGTTCGACGATAAATCAATTGGTGGCGGAAAAGTGTGTGAAGCCGATGGCGGTATTTTGGTGGCGTTGCACCGCTCCCCCCCCCCGCCCCCCCCGTACTCGCCGGCTATTTTCGCGCAGACGTAACGATTGCCGCTAGTGGCGCCGCGCGCGGTGGAAACTGGAATGTTTTGACAGGCCGCTAAAATGGCTGCATGAACACGCAACCTACCACGCTTCCAAGTAACGTACATACTTACGGCTTCCGCTAAGTTATTACTTAACGCCTGCTTATCGAACTATGTTATAAGTGCTTCCTTGGTATCCCGTGAACTGTTCGTGCAAGAAATTTCAATGGCTCTCCACCTCGAGACTGCGTTGCAGCGAAAGTTAAACTTCAAGATGACCACGGTAAGTGCATGCCGCGTATCGATCGGTGGCCGCGTGGTCGAACATATGGCAGCATCTACGGTGTCGTAGCGGTGCGCAACCTACGCGCTACGGGCGAAGTCCTACAACGGACTTTTCGCCGAACTTTACTGAAGGATTAACTTTGTACTAATGATTTGTTTATTTATATACTTTCGGATAAATCGGGCATGTTAGCAGGTAAATAAACAACCTTTTAGGGGCGCTGTAAATACGTGGGTATAAATAACTGGAAGTTTGCTTAATATGACGTCATGATGATGTTCGATATGTAATTGACTGAATTGGCGTAGGAGTTAAGGTAGTTAGAAATGTAACCACGTGTTGAATAAACTTTAGGCCTTCAGATTATTGAAAATTTGTCTAATTTTTAATTTAAAATTATACGAACATCGTAGTTACCTACTTACAGATTGTTGTGAAAATAATTTCGGGTAAAGTTAAGTTGAATTACGGTTGAGTTACGCGGGTAAGTTTATTCAGCGTACGCCGAGGGAGTCGTTCGGGTAATTGTTACGTACTTGTTGCTGGCCTTTCTACAGGTATGTCCGTGATTGAGCTTCATAAACCCTCACATGCCTCACATGAGGGAGCACGACGGCTCAGCCGTGCGTTCGCTGCTCAATCTCCTGCTATAACAACATTCGTAAACTTACGTATTTTTGTTTTTAGGGTTTCGATGTCAAACTAGGAACCCTTATAGTTTCACCATGTTCTTTTTTCCGCGGTCTCGCTCAGCGACTCTTGGTACTAAAAAGCTGTAATTTGGCACAGTTATATAATTAAATTATGCCGACAAAGTAGAAAAATATAATCTTTTTTTTTTCACGGTTACCTCCCATACATGTATACACATCATACATGATATATTTAAAGCACAGACAATTTTTTTTTATATCATATTATAAAATTAGGTATCATAGGGTTCTTAAAACAACATTATGTACATGTTATTATCAATTTTTAGATTTGGGGTCCCGTTTAGGAGCTATTGAACTCGAAAAGCGTAATTTTCGCTAGAGTTGCGTGCCCCCCCTCCCCTACAGCCAAAACTACGCGTGATGAAAATCTGAATAATATCTAAAATGAAAGCAGATATAACAAACTTATAAGGAAAGCTATCACGACTAACAAGCGGTGTTTGTTTCAATTTAACCTATAATCTACATTGGTCAGAGATAGCGTTTTGACATATCAACCCTCTACTAGTACTTACTTAAGTATTTAGAGTGATCTGATGACAGAAACCATAAGGAATCGACGGAACTGCTCAAAACTTATCGAAATGATTATGAAAAAAGTATAACCAACTTTAGTTATAGTAATACATGAAGAAGAAGAAATACTACTCGTATATTCAAAAAAAGTAGGTAAAAAAAAACAAACTATGTGGACAGCGACACTTTGCTAAGGAGATGGCACTAGGCTATTCATTTTTGAATGGCATTAATCAAAGAATAATACTACAATAGCAATGTAATCTGATTTTTGCTGCTGGCTTGGATATATTTCACGTATCGCTCAGTTTAAGCTTACATGCAGGCACTACTAAAAACGTAGCCGGATTCTTATCATTCTTAAGAACTTCGGCTTCAAACTTAGTGAGAAGCCTTATGCTAAATGTTCATCAACATCTTGATATTTTCATAACATAAGGTAATATTAGGATTAACTCACCGCGTGTCTATAGAACTACCCGCATTGTTAAATGTTTGTAGTCTCGAATAAATATAGACCGCCAATGTTATAAATATTTTGTTCTATACGAAGGACGTTTGGTATTTTTGACGACTTTTTTTCAAAGGTGTCTGGTTCTTAGGGGGCTACATGTTTGGATTTTTACAGTCGTTTAATTTCCCAGAATGCAACATGTCCAACACCGCTAGTGTAGATTGCCTAGTTTATTTAAAAAAAGTGTTTCATGTTCATCTTGATTCCATATGGCAATAGCTTTTATTCAAGGGAATACATAGCTGTGCTCGTTGTTTCCTGGACAGTTTCATTGATCTTGTTGCTGGCTTTTTCCACTAACTTTCCCGTACCTAATTAAATGTCTAGACGGTCGAGGTTTAGACGAATTCGGATGAAATGTATTGTTATGTCTTTTGCCTTGGAATATCAAATGCTCATAAGCCTAAATATGATGTACGTGGGATCCCTTTGTCACCCCAAAACTTACTGTATCGAATTTTGGAATTCAGTTTTTATTCCTTCCAATTTACGCATATAATTATAAAGTAAGGTAGTCATAGAAATGATAAAGTATAACGCTGCTGAATAATTCTTACTTTAATCATCCATAAAGTTAAAAATTATAATTATGAATAGTCATACATTTTATATCTATAACGTTCCGCGTAATTATTATTAATCATACCTTTTTATTGTCTAAAGTTCATTATGGTATTTTTAAAGTTTCAGTGAAGCAGCGAGCCGGACTATATTGTGTTAGGTTTTTTTTCTCTACGCTCACAGTATTTTTACTTACTTACAGAACGTTAGGTACAGTTGGTTTTAGTAGCGGTATACTTTTGTATTTTGTAGCTTGAACTCTTTTGGCAGATCAGTGCAGCAGCTCGCACATGATGTTAAAGTGACAGAGGACTAAAGTGTTCATCTACTCCGACCATTTTTACAAATTATGTATTTTTTTGGTTCAACAATTTCATAATTGCTATGACATGTTATGTTATTAGTAATTACCTTAAATAGAATGAAGTATTCATTATGACATTAAAAGTTATGGCTATATTTTGATGACGTTCAACAAATATGTTCAGCAGCAAAAATCGAAACTGCAAATTATACCTTCTCATATTATGCCTTTCGACATTGAGTGTCAGTCATAAGACACTAATTTCAATAACAAAACCGTCACGTGCACGTCGGACTTATATTAGAAGCCCAATAAAATCCAGCTGCTGCTTGCTGTTTCATAAGGAAAACTTTAGAGCCCCGTCATACAGAACATATTTCTTTAAAGTTAACGTAGCCGTAACTTCACTAACCAACCTTACTACTAAGTATGCCCTGTGACAGTATTTTATAGTTTTTTCTCAAAAAAACCTTGAGTGCCAAAGTAATTCTTTTATTTTTCCTGAATTAACACCCCAGTCCATGTACTTTCTTGTTTTTTTTTATCTTCAATAGTTTCTTGAAGAACGAGGAAGACGCAGACGGTGCGTTTTTCTTCGCGTTTCACGTTCGTTACCCAAATATTTCAAAAATAAACAATTTAAAAAATCTAAGAAATATTGTCATCCTAATTAACTTGAGAGCTTTGTTTGAGAGCAAATGACGTATCATAATTGTCGCATGTCAGGATTAATAATTTTTTTTGGTTGCCAAGCCAAGTTGTTATAAGCAATAAGTTTTATTTTTAACGGATAGGTATTTTTATAGGAACCTTAAAAACGTTATGCGAACGATTTATATACAGATAAATTGGAACTTTAATTTTAAGGCAGACAATATTATAGACCCAGGTTGACTCTCAGCAACGATTGACTGTCAGCATCCATCACGAGGCTAATAAATCAAAGTCAAAGTCAAAGTAATTTTTTTTTATTCAATATAGATTCATAAAGAACACTTTTTGAATGTCAAAGATCAATTACAAATTACAATTTACAATTAGGCACATGTTAACTTACAAACATAAATGCTGTTTTCACTAAGTCAAAAAATAATAATAATATTAGAACTAGAAAAAATACAAAGATATGTCAGGATTATATAAAACAAATTCAAAATCAGAGTAGTATGTCAGTACACAGAGAAAAAAAATATGTATGTATAAAAAAATCATTTAAAGGCGTCTTTGTCATTTATAAAATCGTTAATCGTGTAGTAGGCCTTGCGCACTAAATGGTTTTTTATAAATAACTTAAATTTATTTAATGACAATGCTTGTACATTTTTGGGAATTTAGTTATAAAAACGCACAAAATTGCCCATAAAAGATGAACTCACTTTTTGCAGACGATAACGAGGCACGGCCAGTTTATCCTTATTTTGTATTGTCATGTCGGTTATATTTATCCAGTACTAGGTTCTGCCCGCGACTCCGTCCGCGTGGAACTCGTTTATATCGTAGCTCTATACAATTTTTCACCCTCTATTTCACCCCCTTAGGGGATGAATTTCGGGAAAAAAGACTATCCGATGTCCTTTCCCAGAATTCAAACTATAAAACTAAGCTTACCTAAATCAGTTCAGCGGTTTAAGCGTGGAGAAGTAACAGACAGACAGACACACTTTCGCATTTATAATATTAGTATGGATCACTCTTCGTCCATTTTATTCGAAATACAAAGATAAAGATTTCTCGTCAAAATCAGCATAGAGACCATTTTACTTCCCTTTGCATTGGCAGGGAAAGCGTATGAATAAGTTATGTTGCTTTTTAAAGTCGAATTCGTAACAACGGAATGCAAATTTTAACCCCGGACAAAAAGCCATTTCATTTCAGTAGGTAAGCAAACGCACTTTGCTCTGTACCGGCAGCAAAATAATACATTAATCTCTTTAAATAGGATGTTGTTAGCTTATGCGTTCTGTTTGTACTGTACGTGTTGTTGAAACCATCCACTTTGTAGTACATTGGAGTTCAACAAACGCGGGACGTGCCACCGTCCAGTGTGTTGACGGTTCAATGTATGTCTAGCGGTCCGTTTATACAGTATGTGCTCATGGACTGAACTAACGCATTGGGTTTTATTACTGATCTGTAAATCCTCAGGCTCTTCGTCTCGGAGGTGAGCGCTCATGTCCACTCGCGTGGAAGGGTCTACGGTCCTTGTATTAAATGGCACTTGTACTTGTCCCCTCTTGTTTTATATGCAACTTAATGTTTTTCCACCCTGAATCACTTTCTGCTAGGTATTTTCTTTTGAATAGAGATTCTAGGTAGTTTGCAATTAAATATAAAGTACCTAAGTTCAACGTTAGTCTTAGTAAATTTTGTATGGACAATTAAAAATAAAGCCCATTATTATAATACTTATAGTTACGAGTAACTAACTATGTTTATGCGGGTTAAAACGAAAATCGGTGTAATAAAAGTCACAATTCTTGAAGTATTTTTGTTTGGGATTGAATTACCTACTTAAAGTTAGCAATAAAATTTCTGCGAAGGCCCTCGAATTATCTCGAGAAACAACTTGCAAAGTTCCATCAGTATTTTCATTCCAAATGGATTTGAGTGAGAATTAATTTTTATCATAAGTTGTCGGTTCCGTGCAGTGATACGTGAAAAAGAGAAACATTAGCCTCTCAATAATTTATAGCTTTCTTTGCTAACACGTAAGCGTAACTGTAAAGTATTTTTAGCATTCAATAGGTGTGCTCGACAAAGGCGAGCAACGCACATAAATCACCTTTACCTTTTCCTTATGAAATGCCCCGGGAATGGAAAGATTTCCTTTCATAACAGTTGTTCGCTCGCTCACGCACTTTTTACTACTCCTGAATACTATGAAAGCCGCGTTTACACACACTATTACACACACATTATTATTTTACAGGTTGGTAAAGTAATATTGTCAGAACACGAAATATGATCAGAAGTAAAAAATAATATTAACCTATGAAATTGGCGTTTTATATAGAGAATTTTATGAAAACTGTGGTTTTCATGCATTTAATTTTTCGGATTATTTAGTAACGCCAAATGCAAGCCAAACAAAATTCAGTCAGGAATATTGGACACTTCTAAGCTATATTATACATATTTTAATTACTTAAAAGTAGTTAGCTATAAAACTCGCGTAATTGAAACACTTGAACTCGCAGCACATGATTTTAAACATTAAGTAAGAAATTTAACCATATTATTTGTATCTAAAACCTTTGTAACATAGTGTATTAATGAAATTTAAATATAATTTGAAAGTTAAAGTTGAAATGAATAAATTCCGTACGAAATAAAACACGTAAACAAGCCAATTTCATAGTTAGGTGCCCAATATTGCGAAAAATGGTTTACAATAGTAGATTGTTAACCAAGGAACGAAAGTTAATAATTTTGTCCCAAAATATTTAGGCATCACAAGTCCTAGCGCGTGCGCCTGTAGTTCGAGGGTGCAATTGACTTTCACCTAAGTGACTCACTCACTAGAGAGCCCTATACTTTTCGTTTTGACTGAGATTAAAGTAAACAAAAACGTACTCTGTTACTGTCAAGAATTGACTTACTTTGTTTAATTTATTGTTCAACACGCAATAACGTATTTCGCAATGGCTGCAAACTAATGACAAATTATTTTTTCAAAATCATTTTCTTTCATAAGCATGGAAATGCCATTTTCATCCCTCTATTGACATATGGAATTCCTTACTTTGTGAACTTTTGTTGAGATGAAAAGTATTTGTTGTATGAGTACAGAGCTTGATATAATACACTAGCACCAGGAAACTAATGAAGTGTGTCTTTTTACGTTATCGATTTCAATATTAATAAAAATACATTTTTCACCTCAGCAGCTCAAACAAGCAGGTTTTGCTGCTTAAAAACAGTGAGCAAAATTCAATTTTGCTGCGAGCGAGAGGCAAAGTAGCTTTTTAATTATTTTTTTTAAATGCCGTGAGCAGTGCTGGGGCTACTCACAACATTCGAAAAAATTGAACTTCACTTTGTTCTGTCACTTTCACTTCGATAGGAAAAAAGCGAGAGATAGAAACAACTTGATTCGAAGTTCGATTTTCAAATTCCACACATAGTAGGCCCAAAAAGAAACGCACGTTCGGATGCACACATAACCGTAAAATTGCAAATAAAACTATCTGTTAAACTTTGAAATGTGTTTATTATAACTATTTTATACAGTAGGTACAATCATTTTTTTTATTTAATGTTTTGAAGACAAAATTAATGAAAAATAAGAAGTTATGTATCTACATAATTTTGTTATCGTTTTAACAATCTTTAATTTCGTGACATAAACCGCGGGGGCAGTTTCAGAACGCATTTCAAAAATAGCGGGATTATTGTACTTAAAAAAAAAAAGTAATGTAATGTAAATGACGATGTAATTTTTGTTAATTTGTCCGCCATAGCCAATAGCCATAGACAAGGCCTAGTTAGGTTTTTTTTAAAGCCACAGACTACATAAAGCTGTATAAAGTTGTGTTTGCACTACGGCATTATCAAGTTGAGTGACAGGTTTTATCTGTTTCATGTTTATTTTTCCATTTTTTATTTTATTAGTATTTTGCAAAAATGCTTGTGATTGATGCATATGCGATCGTGTCGTTATTTAGTCGTGTATTCACCAAATGGTCACAACGGAAGACCTGCGTTGGCCCTACCAGCTTCACGCTGTGTTGTTCTCGCTGCTGAGGTGAAAAGTTGTATGTCTCACACGAGACCAAAGTTTTTTACGTCTCGTATCTTTGAATCCCTCGCTACGCTCAGGATTCTAACCTAGAATCACTCGCTACGCTCGTGATTCAATAATAGAATCCTTCGCTTACTCGGGATTCAAAATCATCACTCGCAGCAAAAACCAACTTTGCTCTCTTGTTGAACAAATAACTATTATTGACATACTTAAGCCCTTTGTAACAAGCTTGCCACATCTGGAGCTAGGTTACTTTTGCCTATGGTAAATTAACCGTGTAAGTACAAACTCTAAGAGCTATTTAAGAGCTATCGCACTGTACTTGCAAAATATTTGGATAATTCTTTTTCTTTCATATACAGATTAAATCCGCTTATTTTTCTTTCTGTTTCGCAAAAAAAGTCGAACGAAATAAATCATATGGGTTTAGTTTTGATGTAATACTAATGTGTTATACACACGCTTCTTATTATATATTGAACTATACCCTACCGAAAGAAAAAACTATGAAAAAAAATCTGGCACTTTCTGTAAATTATTTTTATGTTCCCTAATATACCTACGTACTTTTTTCTATCAACTTCCGGTATGGTGTTTAGGAGGATTCGTCAAAATAATGCTCTATAACTGTTTACAAAACATTCAACCTGATATGAAATAATTTCCACAAAAATCGTAAGTGGCCTCTCGAACTTGGGAAACAAGAGTTAAGCAAATATGAGGCTTGTATACTTACAAAACAGAAAGGTAGTTGCAAAAGGTACCTATTCACACTAGGCGTGATCGTTACGAATCACGTGTAAGGGCGCCGGCTCTGCACTGGCACGGCCCTTTGATTCTTTCAAGAAAGGAATTGAACCAGCGGCGTCTGAAGATCATAAATATTCTAAATTGTTTTTTGGTTTTTACTTGCCGGTTGTTCGAGGGAAAACTTTTTTTCTACTTCATAATAACCTGGGTTTTTTACTTTGGTTTAACCCGTCCTGCTCGGATTCGTAGCTACATCTTTTACGTCATGACGGATCTTATTCATTTGACCGCAGGGACCGAACCGCTTAGCGCGAAAGAGGTTTTTGATATGGTATTTGATACAAGTTTGTTTTTACAAACCCCAAGGATGCGCTAAGCCTATCGTCGACATAGTTCAATGAAAGGGCAACCAAACGTTAATTCACCGTACAGTTAATTCGACTAAGCGCTTAACACTTAACCCCATCGTCTGTTACCCTATTCAAACTTAATCGAACGGTTCCAAGCTGATTTAATTTCTATGCGCAAGAGTTTCGACTTATTATTGCATTACCTAACAATGGATAGGGTAGCGGCAGGTAGTAGTGACTTAAGGAAGACGGCGTCAATTCGCCCGAATGCGCGAAAAAAAAAGGCGATCAATGGGGTAATACAAAGTCAATGCTACGTGCTTAAATATTAAACTACCGTAACATAAAAGGGGTTCGCCCTAACGTTAAGGTCATAGAGTAACCACATCGATTCGGTAACCAAATGATAAGTTTAGCCTATTGACAGGGTTAATCAAATGAAGATGCCCCCGTTTGACAGTCAAAAAATTATTACGATATCAAAGCGAGACGGGCTAATACAAGGTGGAACTGAAGTCCTGGTAAGTACAATACAATACAATACAATACAATACAAAACACTTTATTGTACACCAAACAATAACATTACAGAGATACAGCATTATTAAAAACAACACAGGTAAACAACAGGTAAGTATTGTTTTTCTCGTCACTAAAAATGATCTACGTAAGTAAGTTTATAATTTAATTTTCTTGCACAAGACTAGAAAGTCTGTATCACAAGTGTGGCAAGCCCGTGTCACCATTTAAAAAAAAGCAACATTTATGCAAAAATCTTTTCACAGATACTTTTAAAAAGGGGATTAAAAAAAAAGACGTAAAACAGGAAACAAAGCGCTTTAACCAAATGGTATAAGGGAGAGGGGTACCTAATAATTTATCGAAACACCTTTCACAGAACGTATCGTTACGCAGAATTTTCATTTTATCGAATGGCATATCTTGCCGCATGAGTTAATTTTGTTGGGTAGTCACAAGTCTGACCTTACCTAACCTACATAATTAATGTTTATTTATCCTGAAAACATGATGGTTTCAACAGAAAATAGCGTTCGATAACATGAAATTCGATGAAATCATGCAATCGATGAAGTGAAATTCGATAAACTGAACACTCACTCACTTTTCGATTTATTTTTATTGGTATCGCATTTCTAACCTAACTTAACCTCCTTTTTTGGGAGCATACATACACACACACATAAGCTCACGCCTTTATTCCCAGAGTGGGGTAGGCAGAGCTACAGAATAACCAACCACTTCAAAAATCTGTTGACAACTCTGTAACCACATTTTGCACAATCAGGCTAAGATGTTTATCAATGTATTAGTGACAGGTTGCAAGCCGATCGCCTAACAGTACTACACAGCTTTTAATCCCTTATTCTCTTACGACATCCGCGGGAAGACATTTTTTGGGAGCAATTTATTTTTATTGGGATCGCAGCTCTAACCTAACCTAACCTAACTTATGTAATTTTGTAGTGTTATTACACTCAAACTTTGATATAATATGTATATTTTTTGTTAATTATGTACCTAATCGATTATGAAATTAAATCATTTTATAGTAATACCTCGAATAAATAAACAGCGATATAAGCAACAGTTAACAATCCTTGTACTGTTCTTCTAATAATTGTATTAATATTTAATGAATAGTCGATGAAGCCAAATTACTCGAAGAGAAAATATTGGTAGAAGAAAGAAAATAGAGAAAATATTCCTACTGAATATTCTATGAAAGGTTTTCGGTGAAATGAAATTTCATTAATAATTTGTCGATATTTCAAGGGGCACCCCGCTAATTATGTATACTCGTATATATACCCGTCCTGACTCTAACGTTATTTATTCTACCACTGATTAAAGTAGAACGATATATTTATGATACACTGCCAAATACACAAAAGATAAACACCTCTTCAAAATTAAATGAAATGATAACCCTAAGAGTTTAAAGATATACTAAGATAACATAGTCTGAAAAGTAGTCTGAAAGGTTAGATTGAAAATAGCAACGTCTAAAAACACAACGAGACTACTGCGTAGGTACAATATTTTATATCCACTCAAAGGAAGCTAACACATCGGAAAAGCGAGTTCGATTACGGAAACATGTTGTTCCCCACTCGAGCTTGTTATTCCATATAAAACACATGTTTTCCATAAACGTCGCAAACAACATGTAAATGTGAGGTTTTTCGGAGAGTTTCGGTAGCAGCCACTGCGCAGTGGAAGCCGATTAGTTTGCTCGCGACTGCCTCCCGGCGACAGTACTTAGCCACTTGTTTGTTGTTCTTAATGAGCGCAGCCAGCCAACTTCGGCCTGTTTTCGCCTCAATTAAGACGGAAAACATGACCGGAGTGTCATTACCTACTCTGGTTTGCTATACTTGACGTTCGCTAAAGCCTGCCTCTGTTACGTCTGAGTGTTTCAGTTCAGTTAAGAAAGTTAGTTCTGTGCTCTGACAAGTGCAATTCGTTACTGGCTGTTAGTGCACTACCAAGCCCCTTGTCTTTGCACTGCAAAGTTAAACAGTACGGCGTAATAAGTGATATTGATTTTCGAATAATTCTTCCTCCCGATGATAAAAGTCGTGTTTCATAACACGTTTGAGTAGGTCGTTACATAATGTTATCTGTATTCAAAGGAGTGCCGACATCTCACGCTTCGTCATCGGGCTCACAGATCCTGTAATGGAATTGATTAGTGGCGTTGTTTTAGGATGAGGAAATGGCTTCGGCCTTTAGTTTGCCGACATGGTAGCGAATGTTACATTGTTTTGAAGTCAATTGCGTTTATTCACGGTTCAACACGTCGGCCTGTGGTTTGTGTGGGTCTCGCTCGATCGACGCGGGGCCCGTCGACCCTAGGCGACTACCGCTAGAGCATGCCCTGCACGGTAAGTAGCAAATTTTGAATGCATTCTTTACATTTTGGAATTCACAAGCGCTTGGTTTTAATTATTTGTTAGTATAATACGGCGTTACACTTGTATGTTCCATTCTAAGCGGGGTCTTTGCCCTCTGTCCACGTGCGGATAACTGCCAACCAATAACGGTACAGACTATATTTCGACATCTTTCTTACATCTAAACTGCAAGCACTAAATGCCAATATAAATTTGATGTAACCACAGGTTTACCAGGCGTTAGTGCTGACGCTTATTGATAAAACTTATACAGTGTGTTACCAGCACCCTGGCTTTTTTTAAAGTAGGTTAAAATAACGTATATCTGTAACGTAACTATGACACAAATTTAATTAATAAACAACTTTTCAAGCTTTGTTAACTTTCTAACAAAATGTTAATTGCCAGCAATGTAAAGCACAGCAATTTGACAAGTGTAAATGACAGTCGACGGCTAATTTGATTATTATGATCTGCCCCCGTACCACGACCTGCCTTGTACTAAGCAACAGCGATACTGATAACGATGAACACGCAGCACATGCACTACATTAAAAATGGACAGTATCTAAGAAAATTAATTTTGAAGTTATTTTAATTATTTTTTAATTGATAATACTTGCAAACAATTGCTAATGCAACGTATTATCGGCAGTTTTAATAAATGCCCGCATGCCGGTAACAGACTGTATAAATACTTTATCACTATCATTTACCTACGTCTTTTACTGTTTATTACTGTTACATGAAACTTAGTCTTAGGTCAGTAGTTGAGCCGTGAGAATGTTATAATCCGGTATGGATTTTGTCATTGTGACAGCTTTGAGCGTTTTTCTGTTCGTTTCGAAATATTTACGAAAAACGAAAATTAGAATGTTGGCTAGGAACTGTTCTATTCTCTTCGATAAACCACGTGATCAATTTGTGATCCCATACATTTCAAGACGATAGAACAGAAAAACGATAGCGGCGTTTGCATCTTGTCTGGACCCCCTGTTCCATGAAGTCGTAAGCGTTGAACTATTTGACCATTGAGTATCTGACAGTATAATAAAACCAGGCTGTCTGAGTTTAAGGGCTCATTTTTTACTTTTTAACCATAATTTTACTATTTTCTACCCATCGGAGATGTGTTTAAACTTATCAGTGAAAATTGAACTAGGGTCAGCCAGTAATGAATAGAAGTGGGCCGGCTTGGCCCCGAGATGATCTTTGCAGCGGACCGACGGTGAATCAAATTATACTAAAGTTTACTTCCATTCAGTTTGAGTTAGCGATCATTGGATTAGGTCCATTCTGTCCCTTTCTGACCTTGTTTGATTTAAAAGAAGGCCGATCAACTTTTTGACTTGATCGGATAGGTTTGACTCCGATTTTTACCTTCGATAAATTGAAGTTTTTTGTTGTACTTGCTTTAGTTAGCACGTAAATAATTTAGTAAAATTGGCCTTCAAGTATTGATTATGATTTATCCAATTGGAAGTAATCGCTTGAAGGCGCCGACCCGTCTGGTGCAATCACTTGACTCCACGGGAAGGTTAACAGGTGGATGCCCTTTCCAACCGCTAAATCATATGAAACAGAATTTTGAACTTGTTACTGGTAATCTCCATTGAATATTTTTAAATACAAGTAGGTATTTGCAAATATAAGTTATAAAATATTTTCCACAACTTTCAGTCCTACGTAAAATCGTTACTTTGTAAAAATATTTTTAATTTAACTAACTTGATCGTACATTAGTAGTCGATTTTTTTAACAAAGTTTTTTCTTGTAAAAAGATGAATTGAGGTATTTCAGCGGTATGCTGCAATTTGTTCCCTTGCTTATTTAATTAAAAACGTGAAATAATTAATGAACACTGCTAATTGCAAGCACTTGGTCGTGAAATATGAGTATTAATTATATTTTAGAACCTTAAACACTCTTAATGAGGACTCTTGAGCGTGTTTTCTGTTTTGACGCGGAAAGTGCAAGTACCTCTCCTTACCACACAAAGTACCTCTGCGAATTCACACACGCGTTGTCTCTTTTTAATATCTAAAATATAGTTAAGTTTTACCGAATGTCTTTATTATTATAGTAGTTTTTACTAAGATGAGTAACTTTTTGAACTTAATTGAATTGAAGTTTGAAAATCCGATGTAAAACTACGAATGTCTACCTAAATCGTGTCATATATGAAAGACATGCATCTAATACGTGTTAATAGCCGAGATGCATATGACGTTGCGTTTGAAAGTGCGAGGTGCCAAAACATATGTATTTAAATTCGCCTATAAATAGCAAAATTAAGTGCCGATCGCGGCCGGCTGTTGAACTGAGGCGCCTCGGGAAGGCTGATAAATTGATCGACCAGCTTGGCTAGACCCCTGATAACATTCCGTTCTTTTAATTTATGCCCAAGAGGTGATGGGTCTGACACCCGTTCGCTCCCGGGGAGATTAGGGCGGCACTGACAGGTTGGACGATGGGTATTATTTTGAGATTGGAATTTTAAATACTTTTGAACTTACTTCACTGTGTATTTGTATTATACCTAGTTGTATTTTATCAGTGTAAGCCAATGGGTAGGCACGTTTTCAAATACGTTTTCTAATGCACAACAAAAACAACAATTTAATAATTTTAGAAAGAAATTTGATCTCTTTAATAATAATATCGTGTAATATAGTTCCTTTACAAAGATTTTTTATACCGTTTGTTTTATTAAAGTTTTCATTTTTATCGTACCGAACTTATGTAATTACAGTGGGTGTCATCAACTTGTATCTTTGGAAAGTGACGGTAAAGGTACCCAGCGAAAATATTTTACACTTAACTAGCGACCCGCCCTCGCTTCGCTTCGGTTTATGTGAGTTTTCTGTAACATCCGTACATAAACTAGATTATCTTATATATAAAATTCTCGTGTCACAATGTTCGTTCCCGTACTCCTCCGAAACGGCTTGACCGATTCTCATGAAATTTTGTGAGCATATTGAGTAGGTCTGAGAATCGGCTAACACTTAAAAATTATTTATATGGCAAAACAACGTTTGCCGGGTCAGCTAGTATATACATATAAACCTTCCTCTTGAATCACTCTATCTATTGCTGACACGGAAACTGCATTAAAATCCCTTGAGTAGATTAAAAGATCTATGCGAACCGACGGCGGAAGCGAC